>JAUCBJ010002882.1:0-61474 GCA_032718475.1 Nemertoderma westbladi | reverse complement strand
TGTAAGACTTTAATCATTAATAGGGTTTTGCAATCAAGGCGTACTATATACAAGGCCAAATATAAAGCGCAGACATAGTTGGTTAATAATAGGAATATTTAATTATTAATATTGCATTATCAGCCGATACAATACACTTCTTGTCGAACCCACCACCTTATATTTAGTAATAGTAACTTAAAATATGCAAGTGCTGCACGGTACGCTAGGCCTATGTAATAGCTGAAAGCTACTAACAGCAATAAACTGCACCGAATGGGAAAAACACAAAGCATTGTATTACAGTGTTGTAAATCACATTACATAAATGGATAACGTATTATACATCCCCCCACGTCGCAAAAAATTTATTGCGATATAAAGTTTCTTTCAATCTAAGGATAAAAAATTTCTTGTTATAAAAAGTTTGTTTTCCATCTTAGGGTATTCCCAGTTTCTGAGGTTTCCTAATAACGCGACCTTTTAAGGTGGTGTATACAGGTGTAGGTATTGGTTGTGGGGTTACTACAGTTGTTGTGGAGACATTCTTTCGTAAAGTGTCTTTGCCCCCACGACTACTAGATTGTTTATTACTATCCTTGGTCGAGCTAGGCATGGTTGACCCCCCAACTCTATCAGTATATCCAGGGTCACTCTCTAGAGGGATCAACAAATGAGATGAGCGCGTTGTTGTACGGCCACGTAGTTTAATTTCAACTGCACGTGGTGAACTATCTCGACTTAAGAATAAATGTGTAACGCGTGCTAATGGCCATTGTCCTCGTGGAGCCTTCTCCTTGACTAATACAAGATCTCCAACCGAGGGCACACGCTTTGGATCACTGCCAACAGTTCTCCATGTACGTAATGACGCAAGGTATCGTTCATGCCAGTGTTTCCAGAATATTCTGGCAAATCTATCACGAAGTAGAAGTTTGTTACGAATAACTTTAGAATCAACAGCAAAGTAATCAAAAACATTATCAGTAGGTGGAGATCCATATAAAAAGTCACTAGGGCTTATAGCTGATGAATCATTTGGGTCGTCAGAAGAAGCAGTTAAAGGACGCAAATTCATTACAGCTGCAGACTCTACTAGAGCTGCTTCCAACTGGGATCTCGTAAACTTACGACCATGACACGATATTCGCAAACATGTTTTGGCTAGTCGAACTAGGCGCTCCCACCACCCACCCCAATGTGGGGATCTTGCTGGTATGAATTTCCATGTAACAAGGTGACTTGGGAATCTCATAGTTGACAATTTGGTGAATGTTCGAGCATTATCTGAGTATAACTCAACAGGATACAAAGGTGGTATACATCGGGCTAAGAATTTTCGTATAGTAAGATGTGTATTGGCTGCGGAACCATCATCAACCAACTCAAGATGTACAGCTCTTGTAGCTGCACATGTAAACAATAAACACTGAACCTTAGTGTTATTTTCTAAATACAAGGGTCCAAAAAAGTCAAGTCCAGATTTAGTAAATGGCGCTATTGGTTGACTTCTAAATGGCTGAAGATATGATTCTGAAGTATCATAAGGTTGAGCTCGGTAACGAAGACAAGGTTTGCAATTATAAATCAATTGACGTACCAACGACCTTCCATGAGGTATCCAATATTTTCTTCTAACCTGAGCTAAGGTTGCTTCAGCACCTTGATGCATAATACAACTATGAATATCATATACAATAAGTTTAGTTAGGTAACTTCTACAAGGAAGTATAGGAAGTGGAGGCTCATTGGTACGAGGCTTCATCATAAGTAAATTATTCATAACTACTGGATGAAGGCGCCAAATGGAGGAGCTCTGACTTAAATTGTTCGAATTAGACTTCAGTGACTTGATTTCTTTTACATAATGGCGATGTTGTTCTATCGAAATAAGGTAGTTCAATGAATAACTATGTTCAGAACCAGACAAAGATCCCTTTGTCATTGATTTTGGATTCTTTATATTATGTACAAATCGGAATATCCAGGCTAATATCCTAACAGGTTTATTAATGTTTGAATAATCCTCTAGCTTCAGTAAAGAACAGTCTGACAATGGTTCTATGGCTTCAATGGTTAAAAGTTGAGGAGGGGGTGTAGGCTCAATTGGCCATGATGACTCTGGATATCTGAGAAACTCAGGTCCATTCAAATATAAGTAATTTACTGCCAACCTAGATAGGCTACACCCACGCGAAGGAATATCTGCGGGATTTTGGGTTGTGGAAACATAACGCCACATTGCTGATTCTGTATTTTGGTTTATTTCAGAGAGTCTATTATTTACAAAAATATCCTTTTTGGCTGAACCTTTGCGAATCCAGAATAAGGCACAAAGTGAATCAGTCCATAGATGCATTCTATAAGGCTTACATATCTCCTTATTAATATGGTTGGCAAATCGACTACCCAGTAGGCAAGCCATAAGCTCAAGGCGGGGTGTTGAAAGACCTGGTTTGCGTGGGGCAGCTCTAGATTTCCCATAGAACAATATTGGTACTCTATTGGGGTGAGCTATATAGGCCAAAAATGCATAGGCAGAAGAAGAAGCATCGCAGAATATGTGTATGGAACAATCCTGAGAAAAGTAGACACAGCGTGGGAAATATATTACCATTCCAGCCTCTGACAACCACTTTGACCATTGACATTGCAGAGGCTCTGAAACTGTCGCATTCCATCCTTCCCCAGATTCCCATGACTTCTGAAGAATTAGACGAATCACTATCGTCCAAGCACATAATAACCCAAGTGGATCAAATACCTGAGCAGACATCTTTACCAACTCTCGGCGGGTAAAGCTAGTAGGTAATTTCAGATGAGATGTGTCAACAAATATTACATCTTGGGTTGAATCCCATGATACACCTAATAATTTTTTAGGGTTAGTGACTGGTTTAAGGTTCATTCCAGCATTTGCCAACATAGAAATAGCATTTCTTAGGAAGTTTTCAGCCTGTAACTGATTATCATGACTATAAAGTACATCATCACAATATATAGACTCAATAAAACGGTTCTGAAAATCTGGTTGATCTTGTTCTAAGACATGAAATAAAACAGTGGAATGTAATAAAAAAGAACTAGGTGCTATACCAAAGGGTAAATATTTAAATTGATAGGCTTTACCATTCCACATTAATTTAACCCACTGTCTATCATCCTGATGGATTTCGACCTGATGAAAGGCTGCCTCAATATCAGCAACTACCATATAAGGATGCAATCGAACTCGTAACAGAACATCAACCATTGATGCTAGGAGATTTGGACCAGGGTCTAGGCACGAGTTTATACTTTCACCTTCAAAATTACACGCTGATCCGTTAAACACTATACGGTACTTATTTGAACTGAAAACTAAATGGTGTGGAAGGAAAAATCCGACATCATTATCTGTTGCTGCTGGTTCAATTATATTTTGGGAAATAAGCTTGGCAAACTTTTCAGTATAAATACTACATTCATTGGAAGAAAGAGATAATAACATTTTCTTTTGTTGTGGCATTACCCTGTTATAATTAGAGGATGGTCGTTTATTACACTTAAATGGTAATCTTACTTGATAATGTGGAGGGTTCTCAGTAGAGACCACAGGTGGAGGATAAGGTGCACAGTTAACTTCCTGTTCTTTAATTCCAACTGACTCCAGATTCCAAAGTTGAGTGACTGACTCCAGGTTCCAAGGTTGTGTCACATTGCTTGGTTCAGTTATTAACAAAGATGGAGAAATGCTGTTAATATTAGAAACAGAACCAAAGAATGGACCAGAAAGAACTGTGCCAAAAAATGTTTCAACAACTGTTGGACATTTCGGATACTTATAGGCTTCACCAGTAACGGACCAGATCTGATCAGCTCCTATAAGTATGGAAATATCCCTCTCACCTCCATCAAAATCATCAGCAAAGTTTGCAATATTGGTAAGATGGTGAGGGAATTTAATAACCTTCTCTTGTCTCATTGTCGGACAGAGTTTATTAGTAGTCCATGCACTTAGACATATTGGTTGTTCATGATACTGGCTGAAAAGCTTGAAACTAACATGGTTTGATTCAATGGTGGAAATATTGTTTCCAAATGACCCAGTTGTTAGTATTGATGATTCTAAAGAAGGAAGAAATAAGTCTGCAGCTAAACTGGATTGGATATAGGATCGTTTTGACCCATCATCTAAATAGATATGAACCCACTTCCCAATAGAATGATCAGGAGAGGTTATATATGCCTTGGCTAACTTAACAAAAATAATACCATCTGCATTAGACTGCATCACATTACTAACAGATAATGTATTTGAGGGTTGCATACTTTGACGGTTACTTTGGTTATTACCAACTGCAGATTTGGTCATTTCTGAGTTAGTTGTATTAGTTGAGTGAGTGAAGGGATTTGATGGTCGAAAGGGATTGGATGTGTGACTTAAAGGCTTACTTCCATTTACACCCTTTGAATTAGTTGGCCAGGAATTTTGAGAAGTCCTGGGGAACTTATTGTAGCATAGCAGAGTATTATGTCGGCCATTACATTTAAAGCAATTTGTACTGGATGGGCATTCATTGAATCGATGCGGACCTGTACAATTTTTACATAAATTAGAAGATTGTACAAGTTTGGCTCTCTGAAATGGTTCACGGGAAATAAAATTAGGGCAAGTTCTAAGTTTATGCATTGGGTCTTGAGAATGACAAGCTGGACATCCTGTAATAGGTTTCCTACCAGAAACATCTGATATTGGTAAGGCAGATGCAGATGCAGTGGAACTCTTAGGCCTATGGTAGTAAGGCACAGTAGATGACTCACTGTTACAGCTCTTGATATTAAAAGCAAGTGATTCACGGAACTCCAACTCCTGTCGCACAAACTCTAATAAAGCCTTTAAATTAAATCTCTCATGAGAATGCATACGATTCCACACCAATACCACTTCACTAGGAAATTTTTGGAGAAGTAATGGTGCTAACAATAAGGAGGCTAAATCATTAGAGGCCTCAATAGTGACAGCTTCTGCTGCTGGTTCTCCTGGTGAAGTAAAAATTTCAGTGGCCAATTGGCGAATTTCCCGAAGGGATGATTCAAATGTATCCATAATTTTTCGAAACCCATTTAAATCATTTTCTTTAATAGAAGGTAATGCACACAGCTTACTGGCATATAAACCAATTAACAGGTTAGGGTTCCCATAACGCCTTTTTAGAATGTTAATAGCTGCTTCATAATTAGTAGATGAAACTGCAAGGCCTGATAAAGATTCCAAAACTGATTTATCTAAACTACTGCGAAGATATACAAACTTTTGTATATCATCCAACCCTTCTCGAGTGTGAATTAAAGCTTTAAACTGATCCCAAAAGGGCCTCCAGCATAAAAATTCCCCATTAAAAGTAGGTAAGGTTATTTTAGGTAAACCATTGGTTGGATTTTTAAATCTAGATGAGGAGCTCTCTTCACTCTCATGGCATGACTGAGCAGCCAGAAATGGTTTATTGTCAACACGTGACAACATTCGACGGCACTTAAAAATAACTTTATATAAATCCTGGTTATGGGTTGATTTACTTGTATCTTTGTAACCCAACTCAATAAGTTCTGAGTCTAGTTGATTTAATATCTGGTATTGCTGGTCAGCTAAATCTATATAATAAGCAAATTCATCTGATTCTACTTCATTTTCATTCATATTTCTAAAGTGCTCCAAATCTGCTATTAATTTGGTAGACTTACCTCTCTCTGCAGTGCGTCGACCTTTTATTTCATCTACTTCCATATTTATATATTATATTATTAAACAAATTCGACTAAGCAAATAGCATGAATAGCCCAACTGAATAGGTATATCGAAATGGAGAAATATGTATACTCATAGGCCTATCCACAATGTACAGGTTGCGGTCCTTCCAGCTATCAAAACATCCACATGTAGGCCAGTAAAACCGGTACGGTACAGGTTGATAAATATATTGTTGGTACCGGTACCTGTCAGCCTGTATACATACAGGTACAGAGGTATGCAAAATAATATAATAATGTAAACGGGCTGGCTCCTAGACAGGCACAGTATGGCCCCCACGGCAACAGGTACAGAGGTATGCAAAATAATATAATAATGTAAACGGGCTGGCTCCTAGACAGGCACAGTATGGCCCCCACGGCAACAGGTATGTGTACTGATACAGCAGAAGGGCTGAAGGGTGGTCCTTTTAAATACCGGTACTGAATTAATATAGGCAACAGTTGAACAGGCAGACAGGCCCAAATTATCTGCAGGAATAGTGGTCTCGGTTCTGGCTAATGACCGGTCAACCGGTAGAAGAGTTGCAACAAAGGCTGAAATGGCGTACCGAAACAGGTATGCAGGTAGACTAGGCTTTATTATTTGTGTTAGGCAATTAGGTTAGGTTAAATATAAACCAAGAAGTAACAACACTCATTCATATTCTGATATTGCAGTATTGATAGGCAGATAGGCGATTAGTGTACCAACAGCTGGTAGAACAGCAGAATGTACCAAAGAAACAACGTCCTTTATCCGGTTCGAAGATTGTGTAAGACTTTAATCATTAATAGGGTTTTGCAATCAAGGCGTACTATATACAAGGCCAAATATAAAGCGCAGACATAGTTGGTTAATAATAGGAATATTTAATTATTAATATTGCATTATCAGCCGATACAATACCCTTCTTGTCGAACCCACCACCTTATATTTAGTAATAGTAACTTAAAATATGCAAGTGCTGCACGGTACGCTAGGCCTATGTAATAGCTGAAAGCTACTAACAGCAATAAACTGCACCGAATGGGAAAAACACAAAGCATTGTATTACAGTGTTGTAAATCACATTACATAAATGGATAACGTATTATACACGGGACGTCCATAAATTAATTTCGGGACATCCATAAGTTAATTTCGGGACGTCCATAAGTTAATTTCGGGACGTCCATAAGTTAATTTCGGGACGTCCATAAGTTAATTTCGGGACGTCCATAAGTTAATTTCGGGACGTCCATAAGTTAATTTCGGGACGTCCATAAGTTAATTTCGGGACGTCCATAAGTTAATTTCGGGACGTCCATAAGTTAATTTCGGGACGTCCATAAGTTAATTTCGGGACGTCCATAAATTAATTTCGGGACGTCCATAAATTAATTTCGGGACGTCCATAAATTAATTTCGGGACGTCCATAAGTTAATTTCGGGACGTCCATAAGTTAATTTCGGGACGTCCATAAGTTAATTTCGGGGCGTCCATATAGTTAATTTCGGGACGTCCATAAATTAATTTCGGGACGTCCATAAATTAATTTCGGGACGTCCATAAGTTAATTTCGGGACGTCCATAAGTTAATTTCGGGACGTCCATAAATTAATTTCGGGACGTCCATAAATTAATTTCGGGACGTCCATAAGTTAATTTCGGGACGTCCATAAATTAATTTCGGGACGTCCATAAGTTAATTTCGGGACGTCCATAAATTAATTTCGGGACGTCCATAAGTTAATTTCGGGACGTCCATAAGTTAATTTCGGGACGTCCATAAATTAATTTCGGGACGTCCATAAGTTAATTTCGGGACGTCCATAAGTTAATTTCGGGACGTCCATAAATTAATTTCGGGACGTCCATAAGTTAATTTCGGGACGTCCATAAGTTAATTTCGGGACGTCCATAAATTAATTTCGGGACGTCCATAAGTTAATTTCGGGACGTCCATAAGTTAATTTCGGGACGTCCATAAGTTAATTTCGGGGCGTCCATATAGTTAATTTCGGGACGTCCATAAATTAATTTCGGGACGTCCATAAATTAATTTCGGGACGTCCATAAGTTAATTTCGGGACGTCCATAAATTAATTTCGGGACGTCCATAAGTTAATTTCGGGACGTCCATAAGTTAATTTCGGGGCGTCCATATAGTTAATTTCGGGACGTCCATAAATTAATTTCGGGACGTCCATAAGTTAATTTCGGGACGTCCATAAGTTAATTTCGGGACGTCCATAAATTAATTTCGGGACGTCCATAAGTTAATTTCGGGACGTCCATAAGTTAATTTCGGGACGTCCATAAATTAATTTCGGGACGTCCATAAGTTAATTTCGGGACGTCCATAAGTTAATTTCGGGGCGTCCATATAGTTAATTTCGGGACGTCCATAAATTAATTTCGGGACGTCCATAAATTAATTTCGGGACGTCCATAAGTTAATTTCGGGACGTCCATAAGTTAATTTCGGGACGTCCATAAATTAATTTCGGGACGTCCATAAGTTCATTTCGGGACGTCCATAAGTTAATTTCGGGACGTCCATAAGTTAATTTCGGGGCGTCCATATAGTTAATTTCGGGACGTCCATAAATTAATTTCGGGACGTCCATAAATTAATTTCGGGACGTCCATAAGTTAATTTCGGGACGTCCATAAGTTAATTTCGGGACGTCCATAAATTAATTTCGGGACGTCCATAAGTTAATTTCGGGACGTCCATAAGTTAATTTCGGGGCGTCCATATAGTTAATTTCGGGACGTCCATAAGTTAATTTCGGGGCGTCCATATAGTTAATTTCGGGACGTCCATAAATTAATTTCGGGACGTCCATAAATTAATTTCGGGACGTCCATAAGTTAATTTCGGGACGTCCATAAGTTAATTTCGGGACGTCCATAAATTAATTTCGGGACGTCCATAAGTTAATTTCGGGACGTCCATAAGTTAATTTCGGGACGTCCATAAATTAATTTCGGGACGTCCATAAGTTAATTTCGGGACGTCCATAAGTTAATTTCGGGACGTCCATAAGTTAATTTCGGGGCGTCCATATAGTTAATTTCGGGACGTCCATAAATTAATTTCGGGACGTCTCCTCCTTACGATAACTCCTCCTTTAACGAAGCCCCATTCAACTCCTTTTATAAGACTGTGTACTCTATCAATGCCTCAGTGGGTTGACTCCAGTACTGCAAGGCTCAGCGCCGGGTAAGTTAACAATCTGTCAATAATAAAAATGAAAGCGAGCCGACATTTAGTCAGATCCACCAAATGGATGGCCAAGGAGACATACTGTCTGGATTGAGCTGATTCGAGTTAAATCGCTTCGCCAAAACGACCAAGTAGCCCATAGGAATACACTACATTTTTTTTGGTGATTTTGGTCATTTTGGCCGCCAAAACGACCAAGTTAATGTTTATTGGTATTGGGACTGTAAAGATTGTTGCTAGAGAGGATAGTGATTATCAAGTATTGATAAATGCGATTGAGAAAGATTTTCAAACACCTGAAAGTGATAATTGTTTCGTGCAGCAAGTAAAAAAAATGTGGAGTGAGTTATCAGTTGAGGACGGCCTGGTCCTTAAAGGTCAACGTATAATAATTCCAAAGGCTGCTAGGGCTGATGTTTTGAAACGCCTACATTCCTCTCATCAGGGAATAGAGCGTACGAAACGACGGGCGCGACAATCGGTTTATTGGCCCGGAATTGATAATGAAATCAAACAAACTGTAGAATCATGTGAAAATTGTCAATATTGGTTGCCTAGCAACATCAAAGAGCCCTTAGTATCAGAGCCTATCCCCTCCAGAATTTTTGAGTCCGTTTCAGCGGATCTATTTTACTTCGGGGGTAAAACGTATCTAGCCTATGTCGACAGGCTATCAGGCTTTCCATTTGTCACGCAATGGCGTGATGATCCTACTTCTTCGCAGGTTGTGACGAAGATTCGTGATTATTTTATATTAACGGGAGTACCTGTCCGTATACGGACAGATGGCGGGCCTCAATTTGACTCGAAAGTTTTCCAGGATTTTCTTTCACGTTGGAATGTGGAATTGGTACTATCCTCTCCCGAATATAGTCAATCAAATGGCCACGCCGAAGTAACGGTGCGGATATTAAAGCAACTTGTCGGAAAGGCCGATGCTGGAAGAATCGATACCGACAAATTCCTCCAAGCACTATTAGAACTTAGGAATACCCCACGGGAGGACGGCCGTTCTCCTAGTGAAATCGTATATGGTCATCCAATGCGATCCAGCGTGCCAATGCACCACCGTGCCTTCGATAAAAATTGGCAGGTAAATGCTGACAAAGCAGACGAAACTGCATGGCGGCGTCAAAGTTTGCCAAACTTCGTTATGATCGCACGGCAAGAACTCTATCAGAACTTGAGGTTGGGACTAATGTCCTTATTCAAAACAAACGGTCAAAACGATGGTCGAGGACTGGTGTGATAGTGGAGAAGGGACAACACCGGGACTATCAAGTCAAACTCCCATCCGGTCGCATATTACACCGCAACCGTCGTTTCTTGCGTCGCCGAGTCGAATCAGCGATTCCTTCACATCACGAGATACTCACACCTCCAGATCCAGTATCACCTGTAAAACGTGTTAATACTCGTTCGATTCTTAAACCTATTTTACGGCGCAGTTGCAGAGAGAGAAAATCCGTGGTTAGATTCAAAGTTTAGTTTCAGTTTCAAACTGATGTTTTAAACTCAGAAAGAAAAGAAGGTGATGGGATCTGTACTGTAGTTATCTATATACTGTTACTACTGGTAATTCATCAGTGTTGTGTTATGGACTGACTCTCTTCTACCGGTACCTGTTGTGTTGTGTTGAGGCTGGAAATATATGGCTTAGGGCTATTAAGTACTGAAGTACCTACCGTTTATTCTAGTAACGAATAGAACACTCCATAGTTCCACTAAATTTACAACCTCTATAGTTCCACTAACCCTTCCAAATCTATAGTTCCACTAACTGTACAAACTCTATAGTTCCACTAACTGTACAAACTCTATAGTTCCACTAACCCTTCCAAATCTATAGTTCCACTAACTGTACAAACTCCATAGTTCCACTAACTGTACAAACTCTATAGTTCCACTAACTGTACAAACTCTATAGTTCCACTAACTGTACAAACTCTATAGTTCCACTAACCCTTCCAAATCTATAGTTCTACTAACTGTACAAACTCTATAGTTCCACTAACTGTACAAACTCTATAGTTCCACTAACTGTACAAACTCTATAGTTCCACTAAATTTACAACCTCTATAGTTCCACTAACCCTTCCAAATCTATAGTTCCACTAACTGTACAAACTCTATAGTTCCACTAAACTGTACAAACTCCATAGTTCCACTAACTGTACAAACTCTATAGTTCCACTAAATTTACAACCTCTATAGTTCCACTAACCCTTCCAAATCTATAGTTCCACTAACTGTACAAACTCTATAGTTCCACTAAACTGTACAAACTCCATAGTTCCACTAACTGTACAAACTCTATAGTTCCACTAAACTGTACAAACTCCATAGTTCCACTAACTGTACAAACTCTATAGTTCCACTAAACTGTACAAACTCCATAGTTCCACTAACTGTACAAACTCTATAGTTCCACTAACCCTTCCAAATCTATAGTTCCACTAACTGTACAAACTCTATAGTTCCACTAAATTTACAACCTCTATAGTTCCACTAACCCTTCCAAATCTATAGTTCCACTAACTGTACAAACTCTATAGTTCCACTAAACTGTACAAACTCCATAGTTCCACTAACTGTACAAACTCTATAGTTCCACTAAATTTACAACCTCTATAGTTCCACTAACCCTTCCAAATCTATAGTTCCACTAACTGTACAAACTCTATAGTTCCACTAAACTGTACAAACTCTATAGTTCCACTAACTGTACAAACTCTATAGTTGCACTAACTGTACAAACTCTATAGTTCCACTAACTGTACAAACTCTATAGCTCCACTAACTGTACAAACTCTATAGTTCCACTAACTGTACAAACTCTATAGTTCCACTAAATTTACAACCTCTATAGTTCCACTAACCCTTCCAAATCTATAGTTCCACTAACTTTACAAACTCTATAGTTCCACTAACTGTACAAACTCTATAGTTCCACTAAACTGTACAAACTCCATAGTTCCACTAACTGTACAAACTCTATAGTTTCACTAACTGTACAAACTCTATAGTTCCACTAACTGTACAAACTCTATAGCTCCACTAACTGTACAAACTCTATAGTTCCACTAACTGTACAAACTCTATAGTTCCACTAAATTTACAACCTCTATAGTTCCACTAACCCTTCCAAATCTATAGTTCCACTAAACTGTACAAACTCCATAGTTCCACTAACTGTACAAACTCTATAGTTCCACTAAATTTACAACCTCTATAGTTCCACTAACCCTTCCAAATCTATAGTTCCACTAACTTTACAAACTCTATAGTTCCACTAACTGTACAAACTCTATAGTTCCACTAAACTGTACAAACTCCATAGTTCCACTAACTGTACAAACTCTATAGTTTCACTAACTGTACAAACTCTATAGTTCCACTAACTGTACAAACTCTATAGTTCCACTAAATTTACAACCTCTATAGTTCCACTAACCCTTCCAAATCTATAGTTCCACTAACTTTACAAACTCTATAGTTCCACTAACTGTACAAACTCTATAGTTCCACTAAACTGTACAAACTCCATAGTTCCACTAACTGTACAAACTCTATAGTTTCACTAACTGTACAAACTCTATAGTTTCACTAACTGTACAAACTCTATAGTTCCACTAACTGTACAAACTCTATAGTTCCACTAAACTGTACAAACTCCATAGTTCCACTAACTGTACAAACTCTATAGTTTCACTAACTGTACAAACTCTATAGTTGCACTAACTGTACAAACTCTATAGTTCCACTAACTGTACAAACTCTATAGCTCCACTAACTGTACAAACTCTATAGTTCCACTAACTGTACAAACTCTATAGTTCCACTAAACTGTACAAACTCCATAGTTCCACTAACTGTACAAACTCTATAGTTTCACTAACTGTACAAACTCTATAGTTGCACTAACTGTACAAACTCTATAGTTCCACTAACTGTACAAACTCTATAGCTCCACTAACTGTACAAACTCTATAGCTCCACTAACTGTACAAACTCTATAGTTCCACTAACTGTACAAACTCTATAGTTCCACTAACTGTACAAACTCTATAGTTGCACTAACTGTACAAACTCTATAGTTCCACTAAACTGTACAAACTCCATAGTTCCACTAACTGTACAAACTCTATAGTTGCACTAACTGTACAAACTCTATAGTTCCACTAACTGTACAAACTCTATAGCTCCACTAACTGTACAAACTCTATAGTTCCACTAACTGTACAAACTCTATAGTTCCACTAAATTTACAACCTCTATAGTTCCACTAACCCTTCCAAATCTATAGTTCCACTAAACTGTACAAACTCCATAGTTCCACTAACTGTACAAACTCTATAGTTCCACTAAATTTACAACCTCTATAGTTCCACTAACTGTACAAACTCTATAGTTCCACTAACCCTTCCAAATCTATAGTTCCACTAACTTTACAAACTCTATAGTTCCACTAACTGTACAAACTCTATAGTTCCACTAAACTGTACAAACTCCATAGTTCCACTAACTGTACAAACTCTATAGTTTCACTAACTGTACAAACTCTATAGTTCCACTAACTGTACAAACTCTATAGTTCCACTAAATTTACAACCTCTATAGTTCCACTAACCCTTCCAAATCTATAGTTCCACTAACTGTACAAACTCTATAGTTCCACTAAACTGTACAAACTCCATAGTTCCACTAACTGTACAAACTCTATAGTTTCACTAACTGTACAAACTCTATAGTTGCACTAACTGTACAAACTCTATAGTTCCACTAACTGTACAAACTCTATAGCTCCACTAACTGTACAAACTCTATAGTTCCACTAACTGTACAAACTCTATAGTTCCACTAAACTGTACAAACTCCATAGTTCCACTAACTGTACAAACTCTATAGTTTCACTAACTGTACAAACTCTATAGTTGCACTAACTGTACAAACTCTATAGTTCCACTAACTGTACAAACTCTATAGCTCCACTAACTGTACAAACTCTATAGCTCCACTAACTGTACAAACTCTATAGTTCCACTAACTGTACAAACTCTATAGTTCCACTAACTGTACAAACTCTATAGTTGCACTAACTGTACAAACTCTATAGTTCCACTAACTGTACAAACTCTATAGTTCCACTAACTGTACAAACTCTATAGTTCCACTAACTTTACAAACTCTATAGTTCCACTAACTGTACAAACTCTATAGTTCCACTAAACTGTACAAACTCCATAGTTCCACTAACTGTACAAACTCTATAGTTTCACTAACTGTACAAACTCTATAGTTCCACTAAATTTACAACCTCTATAGTTCCACTAACCCTTCCAAATCTATAGTTCCACTAACTGTACAAACTCTATAGTTCCACTAAACTGTACAAACTCCATAGTTCCACTAACTGTACAAACTCTATAGTTTCACTAACTGTACAAACTCTATAGTTCCACTAACTGTACAAACTCTATAGTTCCACTAACTGTACAAACTCTATAGTTTCACTAACTGTACAAACTCTATAGTTTCACTAACTGTACAAACTCTATAGTTTCACTAACTGTACAAACTCTATAGTTCCACTAACTGTACAAACTCTATAGTTTCACTAACTGTACAAACTCTATAGTTTCACTAACTGTACAAACTCTATAGTTCCACTAAATTTACAACCTCTATAGTTCCACTAACCCTTCCAAATCTATAGTTCCACTAACCTTACAAACTCTATAGTTCCACTAACTGTACAAACTCTATAGCTCCACTAACTGTACAAACTCTATAGTTCCACTAACTGTACAAACTCTATAGTTCCACTAACTGTACAAACTCTATAGTTCCACTAACTGTACAAACTCTATAGTTCCACTAACTGTACAAACTCTATAGTTCCACTAACTGTACAAACTCTATAGTTTCACTAACTGTACAAACTCTATAGTTCCACTAACTGTACAAACTCTATAGTTTCACTAACTGTACAAACTCTATAGTTTCACTAACTGTACAAACTCTATAGTTCCACTAAATTTACAACCTCTATAGTTCCACTAACCCTTCCAAATCTATAGTTCCACTAACCTTACAAACTCTATAGTTCCACTAACTGTACAAACTCTATAGCTCCACTAACTGTACAAACTCTATAGTTCCACTAACTGTACAAACTCTATAGTTCCACTAACTGTACAAACTCTATAGTTCCACTAACTGTACAAACTCTATAGTTTCACTAACTGTACAAACTCTATAGTTTCACTAACTGTACAAACTCTATAGTTCCACTAAATTTACAACCTCTATAGTTCCACTAACCCTTCCAAATCTATAGTTCCACTAACCTTACAAACTCTATAGTTGCACTAACTGTACAAACTCTATAGTTCCACTAAACTGTACAAACTCCATAGTTCCACTAACTGTACAAACTCTATAGTTGCACTAACTGTACAAACTCTATAGTTCCACTAACTGTACAAACTCTATAGCTCCACTAACTGTACAAACTCTATAGTTCCACTAACTGTACAAACTCTATAGTTCCACTAAATTTACAACCTCTATAGTTCCACTAACCCTTCCAAATCTATAGTTCCACTAAACTGTACAAACTCCATAGTTCCACTAACTGTACAAACTCTATAGTTCCACTAAATTTACAACCTCTATAGTTCCACTAACTGTACAAACTCTATAGTTCCACTAACCCTTCCAAATCTATAGTTCCACTAACTTTACAAACTCTATAGTTCCACTAACTGTACAAACTCTATAGTTCCACTAAACTGTACAAACTCCATAGTTCCACTAACTGTACAAACTCTATAGTTTCACTAACTGTACAAACTCTATAGTTCCACTAACTGTACAAACTCTATAGTTCCACTAAATTTACAACCTCTATAGTTCCACTAACCCTTCCAAATCTATAGTTCCACTAACTGTACAAACTCTATAGTTCCACTAAACTGTACAAACTCCATAGTTCCACTAACTGTACAAACTCTATAGTTTCACTAACTGTACAAACTCTATAGTTGCACTAACTGTACAAACTCTATAGTTCCACTAACTGTACAAACTCTATAGCTCCACTAACTGTACAAACTCTATAGTTCCACTAACTGTACAAACTCTATAGTTCCACTAAACTGTACAAACTCCATAGTTCCACTAACTGTACAAACTCTATAGTTTCACTAACTGTACAAACTCTATAGTTGCACTAACTGTACAAACTCTATAGTTCCACTAACTGTACAAACTCTATAGCTCCACTAACTGTACAAACTCTATAGCTCCACTAACTGTACAAACTCTATAGTTCCACTAACTGTACAAACTCTATAGTTCCACTAACTGTACAAACTCTATAGTTGCACTAACTGTACAAACTCTATAGTTCCACTAACTGTACAAACTCTATAGTTCCACTAACTGTACAAACTCTATAGTTCCACTAACTTTACAAACTCTATAGTTCCACTAACTGTACAAACTCTATAGTTCCACTAAACTGTACAAACTCCATAGTTCCACTAACTGTACAAACTCTATAGTTTCACTAACTGTACAAACTCTATAGTTCCACTAACTGTACAAACTCTATAGTTTCACTAAACTGTACAAACTCCATAGTTCCACTAACTGTACAAACTCTATAGTTTCACTAACTGTACAAACTCTATAGTTCCACTAACTGTACAAACTCTATAGTTCCACTAACTGTACAAACTCTATAGTTTCACTAACTGTACAAACTCTATAGTTTCACTAACTGTACAAACTCTATAGTTCCACTAAATTTACAACCTCTATAGTTCCACTAACCCTTCCAAATCTATAGTTCCACTAACCTTACAAACTCTATAGTTCCACTAACTGTACAAACTCTATAGCTCCACTAACTGTACAAACTCTATAGTTCCACTAACTGTACAAACTCTATAGTTCCACTAACTGTACAAACTCTATAGTTCCACTAACTGTACAAACTCTATAGTTTCACTAACTGTACAAACTCTATAGTTTCACTAACTGTACAAACTCTATAGTTCCACTAAATTTACAACCTCTATAGTTCCACTAACCCTTCCAAATCTATAGTTCCACTAACCTTACAAACTCTATAGTTCCACTAACTGTACAAACTCTATAGCTCCACTAACTGTACAAACTCTATAGTTCCACTAACTGTACAAACTCTATAGTTCCACTAACTGTACAAACTCTATAGTTCCACTAACTGTACAAACTCTATAGTTCCACTAACTGTACAAACTCTATAGTTCCACTAACTGTACAAACTCTATAGTTTCACTAACTGTACAAACTCTATAGTTCCACTAACTGTACAAACTCTATAGTTTCACTAACTGTACAAACTCTATAGTTTCACTAACTGTACAAACTCTATAGTTCCACTAACTGTACAAACTCTATTGTTCCACTAACTGTACAAACTCTATAGTTCCACTAACTGTACAAACTCTATAGTTCCACTAACTGTACAAACTCTATAGTTCCACTAACTGTACAAACTCTATAGTTTCACTAACTGTACAAACTCTATAGTTCCACTAACTGTACAAACTCTATAGTTCCACTAACTGTACAAACTCTATAGTTCCACTAAATTTACAACCTCTATAGTTCCACTAACCCTTCCAAATCTATAGTTCCACTAACCTTACAAACTCTATAGTTCCACTAACTGTACAAACTCTATAGCTCCACTAACTGTACAAACTCTATAGTTCCACTAACTGTACAAACTCTATAGTTCCACTAACTGTACAAACTCTATAGTTCCACTAACTGTACAAACTCTATAGTTTCACTAACTGTACAAACTCTATAGTTTCACTAACTGTACAAACTCTATAGTTCCACTAAATTTACAACCTCTATAGTTCCACTAACCCTTCCAAATCTATAGTTCCACTAACCTTACAAACTCTATAGTTCCACTAACTGTACAAACTCTATAGCTCCACTAACTGTACAAACTCTATAGTTCCACTAACTGTACAAACTCTATTGTTCCACTAACTGTACAAACTCTATAGTTCCTCTAACTGTACAAACTCTATAGTTCCACTAACTGTACAAACTCTATAGTTCTACTAACCCTTCCAAATCTATAGTTCCACTAACTGTACAAACTCTATAGTTCCACTAAATTTACAACCTCTATAGTTCCACTAACCCTTCCAAATCTATAGTTCCACTAACTTTACAAACTCTATAGTTCCTCTAACTGTACAAACTCTATAGTTCCACTAAACTGTACAAACTCTATTGTTCCACTAACTGTACAAACTCTATAGTTCCACTAACTGTACAAACTCTATAGTTCTACTAACCCTTCCAAATCTATAGTTCCACTAACTGTACAAACTCTATAGTTCCACTAACTGTACAAACTCTATAGTTCCACTAACTGTACAAACTCTATAGTTTCACTAACTGTACAAACTCTATAGTTCCACTAAACTGTACAAACTCTATAGTTCCACTAAATTTACAACCTCTATAGTTCCACTAACCCTTCCAAATCTATAGTTCCACTAACCTTACAAACTCTATAGTTCCACTAACTGTACAAACTCTATAGTTCTACTAACCCTTCCAAATCTATAGTTCCACTAACTGTACAAACTCTATAGTTCCACTAACTGTACAAACTCTATAGTTCCACTAACTGTACAAACTCTATAGTTTCACTAACTGTACAAACTCTATAGTTTCACTAACTGTACAAACTCTATAGTTCCACTAAATTTACAACCTCTATAGTTCCACTAACCCTTCCAAATCTATAGTTCCACTAACTTTACAAACTCTATAGTTCCTCTAACTGTACAAACTCTATAGTTCCACTAAACTGTACAAACTCTATTGTTCCACTAACTGTACAAACTCTATTGTTCCACTAACTGTACAAACTCTATAGTTCCTCTAACTGTACAAACTCTATAGTTCCACTAACTGTACAAACTCTATAGTTCTACTAACCCTTCCAAATCTATAGTTCCACTAACTGTACAAACTCTATAGTTCCACTAACTGTACAAACTCCATAGTTCCACTAACTTTACAAACTCTATAGTTCCACTAACTGTACAAACTCTATAGTTCCTCTAACTGTACAAACTCTATAGTTCCACTAACTGTACAAACTCTATAGTTCTACTAACCCTTCCAAATCTATAGTTCCACTAACTGTACAAACTCTATAGTTCCACTAAATTTACAACCTCTATAGTTCCACTAACCCTTCCAAATCTATAGTTCCACTAACTGTACAAACTCTATAGTTCCACTAACTGTACAAACTCCATAGTTCCACTAACTTTACAAACTCTATAGTTCCACTAACTGTACAAACTCTATAGCTCCACTAACTGTACAAACTCTATAGTTCCACTAAATTTACAACCTCTATAGTTCCACTAACCCTTCCAAATCTATAGTTCCACTAACTGTACAAACTCTATAGTTCCACTAAACTGTACAAACTCTATTGTTCCACTAACTGTACAAACTCTATTGTTCCACTAACTGTACAAACTCTATAGTTCCTCTAACTGTACAAACTCTATAGTTCCACTAACTGTACAAACTCTATAGTTCTACTAACCCTTCCAAATCTATAGTTCCACTAACTGTACAAACTCTATAGTTCCACTAACTGTACAAACTCCATAGTTCCACTAACTTTACAAACTCTATAGTTCCACTAACTGTACAAACTCTATAGTTCCTCTAACTGTACAAACTCTATAGTTCCACTAACTGTACAAACTCTATAGTTCTACTAACCCTTCCAAATCTATAGTTCCACTAACTGTACAAACTCTATAGTTCCACTAAATTTACAACCTCTATAGTTCCACTAACCCTTCCAAATCTATAGTTCCACTAACTGTACAAACTCTATAGTTCCACTAAATTTACAACCTCTATAGTTCCACTAACCCTTCCAAATCTATAGTTCCACTAACTGTACAAACTCTATAGTTCCACTAAGTGTACAAACTCTATAGTTCCACTAACCCTTCCAAATCTATAGTTCCACTAACTGTACAAACTCTATAGTTCCACTAACTGTACAAACTCCATAGTTCCACTAACTTTACAAACTCTATAGTTCCACTAACTGTACAAACTCTATAGTTCCACTAAACTGTACAAACTCTATTGTTCCACTAACTGTACAAACTCTATAGTTCCACTAACTGTACAAAATCTATAGTTCCACTAACTTTACAAACTCTATAGTTCCTCTAACTGTACAAACTCTATAGTTCCACTAAACTGTACAAACTCTATTGTTCCACTAACTGTACAAACTCTATTGTTCCACTAACTGTACAAACTCTATAGTTCCTCTAACTGTACAAACTCTATAGTTCCACTAACTGTACAAACTCTATAGTTCCACTAACTTTACAAACTCTATAGTTCCTCTAACTGTACAAACTCTATAGTTCCACTAAACTGTACAAACTCTATTGTTCCACTAACTGTACAAACTCTATTGTTCCACTAACTGTACAAACTCTATAGTTCCTCTAACTGTACAAACTCTATAGTTCCACTAAACTGTACAAACTCTATTGTTCCACTAACTGTACAAACTCTATTGTTCCACTAACTGTACAAACTCTATAGTTCCTCTAACTGTACAAACTCTATAGTTCCACTAACTGTACAAACTCTATTGTTCCACTAACTGTACAAACTCTATAGTTCCTCTAACTGTACAAACTCTATAGTTCTACTAACCCTTCCAAATCTATAGTTTCACTAACTGTACAAACTCTATAGTTCCACTAACTGTACAAACTCTATAGTTCCACTAAATTTACAACCTCTATAGTTCCACTAACCCTTCCAAATCTATAGTTCCACTAACTGTACAAACTCCATAGTTCCACTAACTTTACAAACTCTATAGTTCCACTAACTGTACAAACTCTATTGTTCCACTAACTGTACAAACTCTATAGTTCCACTAAATGTACAAACTCTATAGTTCCACTAAACTGTACAAACTCTATTGTTCCACTAACTGTACAAACTCTATAGTTCCACTAACTGTACAAAATCTATAGTTCCACTAACTTTACAAACTCTATAGTTCCTCTAACTGTACAAACTCTATAGTTCCACTAAACTGTACAAACTCTATAGTTCCACTAACTGCACAAACTCTATAGTTGCACTAACTGTACAAACTCTATAGTTCCACTAACTGTACAAACTCTATAGCTCCACTAACTGTACAAACTCTATAGTTCCACTAACTGTACAAACTCTATAGTTCCACTAACTGTACAAACTCTATAGTTTTACTAACTGTACAAACTCCATAGTTTCACTAACTTTACAAACTCTATAGTTCCACTAAATGTACAAACTCTATAGTTCTACTAACCCTTCCAAATCTATAGTTCCTCTAACTGTACAAACTCTATAGTTCCACTAACTGTACAAACTCTATAGTTCCACTAAATGTACAAACTCTATAGTTCTACTAACCCTTCCAAATCTATAGTTCCTCTAACTGTACAAACTCCATAGTTCCACTAACTGTACAAACTCTATAGTTCCACTAACTGTACAAACTCTATTGTTCCACTAACTGTACAAACTCTATAGTTCCACTAACTGTACAAACTCTATAGTTCCACTAACTGTACAAACTCTATAGTTCCACTAACTGTACAAACTCTATAGTTCCACTAACTGCACAAACTCTATAGTTCTACTAACCCTTCCAAATCTATAGTTCCACTAACTGTACAAACTCTATAGTTCCACTAACTGTACAAACTCTATAGTTCCACTAACTGTACAAACTCCATAGTTCCACTAACTGTACAAACTCTATAGTTCCACTAACTGTACAAACTCTATAGTTCCACTAACTGTACAAACTCTATAGTTCTACTAACCCTTCCAAATCTATAGTTCCTCTAACTGTACAAACTCTATAGTTCCACTAACTGTACAAACTCTATAGTTCCACTAACTGTACAAACTCTATAGTTCCACTAACTGTACAAACTCTATAGTTCTACTAACCCTTCCAAATCTATAGTTCCTCTAACTGTACAAACTCTATAGTTCCACTAACTGTACAAACTCTATAGTTCCACTAACTGTACAAACTCCATAGTTCCACTAACTGTACAAACTCTATAGTTCCACTAACTGTACAAACTCTATAGTTCCACTAACTGTACAAACTCTATAGTTCTACTAACCCTTCCAAATCTATAGTTCCTCTAACTGTACAAACTCTATAGTTCCACTAACTGTACAAACTCTATAGTTCCACTAACTGTACAAACTCTATAGTTCTACTAACCCTTCCAAATCTATAGTTCCACTAACTTTACAAACTCTATAGTTTCACTAACTGTACAAACTCTATAGTTCCACTAACTGTACAAACTCCATAGTTCCACTAACTGTACAAACTCTATAGTTCCACTAACTGTACAAACTCTATAGTTCCACTAACTGTACAAACTCTATAGTTCTACTAACCCTTCCAAATCTATAGTTCCTCTAACTGTACAAACTCTATAGTTCCACTAACTGTACAAACTCTATAGTTCCACTAACTGTACAAACTCTATAGTTCCACTAAACTGTACAAACTCTATAGTTCCACTAACTGTACAAACTCTATAGTTCCACTAACTGTACAAACTCTATAGTTTCACTAACTGTACAAACTCTATAGTTCCACTAACTGTACAAACTCTATAGTTCCACTAACTGTACAAACTCTATAGTTCCACTAACTGTACAAACTCTATAGTTCCACTAACTGTACAAACTCTATAGTTCCACTAACTGTACAAACTCTATAGTTCCACTAACTGTACAAACTCTATAGTTCCACTAACTTTACAAACTCTATAGTTCCTCTAACTGTACAAACTCTATAGTTCCACTAAACTGTACAAACTCTATTGTTCCACTAACTGTACAAACTCTATAGTTCCACTAACTGTACAAACTCTATAGTTCCACTAACTGTACAAACTCTATAGTTCCACTAACTGTACAAACTCTATAGTTCCACTAAACTGTACAAACTCTATAGTTCCACTAACTGTACAAACTCTATAGTTCCACTAACTGTACAAACTCTATAGTTCCACTAACTGTACAAACTCTATAGTTCCACTAACTGTACAAACTCTATAGTTCCACTAACTGTACAAACTCTATAGTTCCACTAACTGTACAAACTCTATAGTTCCACTAACTGTACAAACTCTATAGTTCCACTAACTGTACAAACTCTATAGTTCCACTAACTGTACAAACTCTATAGTTCCACTAACTGTACAAACTCTATAGTTCCACTAACTGTACAAACTCTATAGTTCCACTAACTGTACAAACTCTATAGTTCCACTAACTGTACAAACTCTATAGTTCCACTAACTGTACAAACTCTATAGTTCCACTAACTGTACAAACTCTATAGTTCCACTAACTGTACAAACTCTATAGTTCCACTAACTGTACAAACTCTATAGTTCCACTAACTGTACAAACTCTATAGTTCCACTAACTGCACAAACTCTATAGTTCCACTAACTGTACAAACTCTATAGTTCCACTAACTGTACAAACTCTATAGTTCCACTAACTGTACAAACTCTATAGTTCCACTAACTGTACAAACTCTATAGTTCCACTAACTGCACAAACTCTATAGTTCCACTAACTGTACAAACTCTATAGTTCCACTAACTGCACAAACTCTATAGTTCCACTAACTGTACAAACTCTATAGTTCCACTAACTGTACAAACTCTATAGTTCCACTAACTGTACAAACTCTATAGTTCCACTAACTGTACAAACTCTATAGTTCCACTAACTGTACAAACTCTATAGTTCCACTAACTGTACAAACTCTATAGTTCCACTAACTGTACAAACTCTATAGTTCCACTAACTGTACAAACTCTATAGTTCCACTAACTGTACAAACTCTATAGTTCCACTAACTGTACAAACTCTATAGTTCCACTAAACTGTACAAACTCTATAGTTCCACTAACTGTACAAACTCCATAGTTCCACTAACTGTACAAACTCTATAGTTCCACTAAACTGTACAAACTCTATAGTTCCACTAACTGTACAAACTCTATAGTTCCACTAACTGTACAAACTCTATAGTTCCACTAACTGTACAAACTCTATAGTTCCACTAACTGTACAAACTCTATAGTTCCACTAAGTGTACAAACTCTATAGTTCCACTAACCCTTCCAAATCTATAGTTCCACTAACTGTACAAACTCTATAGTTCCACTAACTGTACAAACTCCATAGTTCCACTAACTGTACAAACTCTATAGTTCCACTAACTGTACAAACTCTATAGTTCCACTAACTGTACAAACTCTATAGTTCCACTAACTGTACAAACTCTATAGTTCCACTAACTGTACAAACTCTATAGTTCCACTAACTGTACAAACTCTATAGTTCCACTAACTGTACAAACTCTATAGTTCCACTAACTGTACAAACTCTATAGTTCCACTAACTGTACAAACTCTATAGTTCCACTAACTGTACAAACTCTATAGTTCCACTAACTGTACAAACTCTATAGTTCCACTAACTGTACAAACTCTATAGTTCCACTAACTGTACAAACTCTATAGTTCCACTAACTGTACAAACTCTATAGTTCCACTAACTGTACAAACTCTATAGTTCCACTAACTGTACAAACTCTATAGTTCCACTAACTGTACAAACTCTATAGTTCCACTAACTGTACAAACTCTATAGTTCCACTAACTGTACAAACTCTATAGTTCCACTAACTGTACAAACTCTATAGTTCCACTAACTGTACAAACTCTATAGTTCCACTAACTGTACAAACTCTATAGTTCCACTAACTGTACAAACTCTATAGTTCCACTAACTGTACAAACTCTATAGTTCCACTAACTGTACAAACTCTATAGTTCCACTAACTGTACAAACTCTATAGTTCCACTAACTGTACAAACTCTATAGTTCCACTAACTGTACAAACTCTATAGTTCCACTAACTGTACAAACTCTATAGTTCCACTAACTGTACAAACTCTATAGTTCCACTAACTGTACAAACTCTATAGTTCCACTAACTGTACAAACTCTATAGTTCCACTAACTGTACAAACTCTATAGTTCCACTAACTGTACAAACTCTATAGTTCCACTAACTGTACAAACTCTATAGTTCCACTAACTGTACAAACTCTATAGTTCCACTAACTGTACAAACTCTATAGTTCCACTAAACTGTACAAACTCTATAGTTCCACTAACTGTACAAACTCTATAGTTCCACTAACTGTACAAACTCTATAGTTCCACTAACTGTACAAACTCTATAGTTCCACTAACTGTACAAACTCTATAGTTCCACTAACTGTACAAACTCTATAGTTCCACTAACTGTACAAACTCTATAGTTCCACTAACTGTACAAACTCTATAGTTCCACTAACTGTACAAACTCTATAGTTCCACTAACTTTACAAACTCTATAGTTCCACTAAACTGTACAAACTCTATAGTTCCACTAACTGTACAAACTCTATAGTTCCACTAACTGTACAAACTCTATAGTTCCACTAACTGTACAAACTCTATAGTTCCACTAACTGTACAAACTCTATAGTTCCACTAAGTGTACAAACTCTATAGTTCCACTAACCCTTCCAAATCTATAGTTCCACTAACTGTACAAACTCTATAGTTCCACTAACTGTACAAACTCCATAGTTCCACTAACTTTACAAACTCTATAGTTCCACTAACTGTACAAACTCTATAGTTCCACTAAACTGTACAAACTCTATAGTTCCACTAACTGTACTAACTCCATAGTTCCACTAACTTTACAAACTCTATAGTTCCACTAAACTGTACAAACTCTATAGTTCCACTAACTGTACAAACTCTATAGTTCCACTAACTGTACAAACTCTATAGTTCCACTAACTGTACAAACTCTATAGTTCCACTAACTGTACAAACTCTATAGTTCCACTAAGTGTACAAACTCTATAGTTCCACTAACCCTTCCAAATCTATAGTTCCACTAACTGTACAAACTCTATAGTTCCACTAACTGTACAAACTCCATAGTTCCACTAACTTTACAAACTCTATAGTTCCACTAAACTGTACAAACTCTATAGTTCCACTAACTGTACAAACTCTATAGTTCCACTAACTGTACAAACTCTATAGTTCCACTAACTGTACAAACTCTATAGTTCCACTAACTGTACAAACTCTATAGTTCCACTAACTGTACAAACTCTATAGTTCCACTAACTGTACAAACTCTATAGTTCCACTAACCCTTCCAAATCTATAGTTCCACTAACTGTACAAACTCTATAGTTCCACTAACTGTACAAACTCTATAGTTCCACTAACTGCACACACTTTAGTTCCAGTAACTGTACAAACTCTATAGTTCCACTAACTGCACACACTTTAGTTCCAGTAACTGTACAAACTCTATAGTTCCACTAACCCTTCCAAATCTATAGTTCCTCTAACTGTACAAACTCTATAGTTCCACTAACTTTACAAACTCTATAGTTCCACTAACTTTACAAACTCTATAGTTCCACTAAACTGTACAAACTCTATAGTTCCACTAACTGTACAAACTCTATAGTTCCACTAACTGTACAAACTCTATAGTTCCACTAACTGTACAAACTCTATAGTTCCACTAACTGTACAAACTCTATAGTTCCACTAACTGTACAAACTCTATAGTTCCACTAACCCTTCCAAATCTATAGTTCCACTAACTGTACAAACTCTATAGTTCCACTAACTGTACAAACTCTATAGTTCCACTAACTGCACACACTTTAGTTCCAGTAACTGTACAAACTCTATAGTTCCACTAACTGCACACACTTTAGTTCCAGTAACTGTACAAACTCTATAGTTCCACTAACCCTTCCAAATCTATAGTTCCTCTAACTGTACAAACTCTATAGTTCCACTAACTTTACAAACTCTATAGTTCCACTAACTTTACAAACTCTATAGTTCCACTAAACTGTACAAACTCTATAGTTCCACTAACTGTACAAACTCTATAGTTCCACTAACTGTACAAACTCTATAGTTCCACTAACTGTACAAACTCTATAGTTCCACTAACTGTACAAACTCTATAGTTCCACTAACCCTTCCAAATCTATAGTTCCACTAACTGTACAAACTCTATAGTTCCACTAACTGTACAAACTCTATAGTTCCACTAACTGCACACACTTTAGTTCCAGTAACTGTACAAACTCTATAGTTCCACTAACTGCACACACTTTAGTTCCAGTAACTGTACAAACTCTATAGTTCCACTAACCCTTCCAAATCTATAGTTCCTCTAACTGTACAAACTCTATAGTTCCACTAACTTTACAAACTCTATAGTTCCACTAACTTTACAAACTCTATAGTTCCACTAACTGTACAAACTCTATAGTTCCACTAACTGTACAAACTCTATAGTTCTAATAACCCTTCCAAATCTAAAGTTCCTCTAACTGTACAAAATCTATAGATCCACTAACTTTACAAACTCTATTAGTTCCACTAACTGTACAAACTCTATAGTTCTACTAACCCTTCCAAATCTATAGTTCCTCTAACTGTACAAACTCTATAGTTCCACTAACTGTACAAACTCCATAGTTCCACTAACTTTACAAACTCTATAGTTCCACTAACTGTACAAACTCTATAGTTCCACTAACTGTACAAACTCTATAGTTCCACTAACTGTACAAACTCTATAGTTCCACTAACTGTACAAACTCTGTTGTTCCACTAACTGTACAAACTCTATAGTTCCACTAACTGCACAAACTCTATAGTTCCACTAACTGTACAAACTCTATAGTTCCACTAACTGTACAAATTCTATAGTTCCACTAACTGTACAAACTCTATAGTTCCACTAACTGTACAAACTCTATAGTTCCACTAACTGTACAAACTCTATAGTTCCACTAACCTTACAAACTCTATAGTTCCACTAACTGTACAAACTCTATAGTTCCACTAACTGTACAAACTCTATTGTTCCACTAACTGTACAAACTCTATAGTTCCACTAACTGCACAAACTCTATAGTTCCACTAACTGTACAAACTCGATAGTTCCACTAACTGTACAAACTCTATAGTTCCACTAACTGTACAAACTCTATTGTTCCACTAACTGTACAAACTCTATAGTTCCACTAACTGCACAAACTCTATAGTTCCACTAACTGTACAAACTCTATAGTTCCACTAACTGTACAAACTCTATAGTTCCACTAACTGTACAAACTCTATAGTTCCACTAACTGCACAAACTCTATAGTTCCACTAACCTTACAAACTCTATAGTTCCACTAACTGTACAAACTCTATAGTTCCACTAAATGTACAAACTCTATAGTTCCACTAACTGTACAAACTCTATAGTTCCACTAACTGTACAAACTCTATAGTTCCACTAACCTTACAAACTCTATAGTTCCACTAACCTTACAAACTCTATAGTTCCACTAAATGTACAAACTCTATAGTTCCACTAACTGTACAAACTCTATAGTTCCACTAACTGTACAAACTCTATAGTTCTACTAACCCTTCCAAATCTATAGTTCCACTAACTGTACAAACTCTATAGTTCCACTAACTGTACAAACTCTATAGTTCCACTAACTGTACAAACTCTATAGTTCCACTAACTGTACAAACTCTATAGTTCCACTAACTGTACAAACTCCATAGTTCCACTAACTTTACAAACTCTATAGTTCCACTAACCTTACAAACTCTATAGTTCCACTAAATGTACAAACTCTATAGTTCCACTAACTGTACAAACTCTATAGTTCCACTAACTGTACAAACTCTATAGTTCTACTAACCCTTCCAAATCTATAGTTCCACTAACTGTACAAACTCTATAGTTCCACTAAATGTACAAACTCTATAGTTCCACTAACTGTACAAACTCTATAGTTCCACTAACTGTACAAACTCTATAGTTCTACTAACCCTTCCAAATCTATAGTTCCACTAACTGTACAAACTCTATAATTCCACTAACTGTGCAAACTCTATAGTTCCACTAACTGTACAAACTCTATAGTTCCACTAACTGTACAAACTCTATAGTTCCACTAACTGTACAAACTCCATAGTTCCACTAACTTTACAAACTCTATAGTTCCACTAACTGTACAAACTCTATAGTTCCACTAACTGTACAAACTCTATAGTTCCACTAACTGTACAAACTCTATAGTTCCACTAACTGTACAAACTCTATAGTTCCACTAACTGTACAAACTCTATAGTTCCACTAACTGTACAAACTCTATAGTTCCACTAACTGTACAAACTCTATAGTTCTACTAACCCTTCCAAATCTATAGTTCCACTAACCCTTCCATATCTATAGTTCCACTAACTCTACAAACTCTATAGTTCCACCAACTGTACAAAATCTATAGATCTACTAACTGTACAAACTCTATAGTTCCACTAACTGTACAAACTCTATAGTTCTACTAACCCTTCCAAATCTATAGTTCCTCTAACTGTACAAACTCTATAGTTCCACTAACTGTACAAACTCTATAGTTCCACTAACTTTACAAACTCTATAGTTCCACTAACTGTACAAACTCTATAGTTCCACTAACTTTACAAACTCTATAGTTCCACTAACTGTACAAACTCTATAGTTCCACTAACTGTACAAACTCCATAGTTCCACTAACCCTTCCAAATCTATAGATCTACTAACTGTACAAACTCTATAGTTCCACTAACTGTACAAACTCTATAGTTCCACTAACCCTTCCAAATCTATAGTTCCACTAACTGTACAAACTCTATAGTTCCACTAACTGTACAAACTCTATAGTTCTACTAACCCTTCCAAATCTATAGTTCCTCTAACTGTACAAACTCTATAGTTCCACTAACTGTACAAACTCTATAGTTCCACTAACTGTACAAACTCTATAGTTCCACTAACTGTACAAACTCTATAGTTCCACTAACTGTACAAACTCTATAGTTCCACTAAACTGTACAAACTCCATAGTTTCACTAACTTTACAAACTCTATAGTTCCACTAAACTGTACAAACTCTATAGTTCCACTAACTGTACAAACTCTATAGTTCCACTAACTGTACAAACTCTATAGTTCCACTAACTGTACAAACTCTATAGTTCCACTAACTGTACAAACTCTATAGTTCCACTAACTGTACAAACTCTATAGTTCCACTAACGACTCGCCCTAGCGTCAGCAGATGATAGTGGCAATGGTGGAATTGGTCTATTGATGAATCCAACTGCACATGCAGCATTGGACAAAATAGACCAAATCTCTAACCGCATCATCCGTTGCCACTTCTCATGTTCTGGAAGACTGGCTAAGAAGTTTCCTAAGGTGGTTCTGATTGTGTGCTACTCTCCAACTAGTGTTGCCCCTGTAGAGGAGGTGGAAAATTTCTACCACAATCTACAAGCAGCTACTGATGGAGTGGATCAGCATGCATTCTTAACATTCCTGGGAGACTTTAATGCAAGTCTGCATCAATCACCTACATCGCCCTGGGTCTATAGCAATAGTGTTAACCGAAATTCTGTCCATCTTCAGGATTTTATCTCTGGAAATGGATTGTTTTCAGCTGGAACCCAGTTCAAGAAGCGAACTGGAAAGCTACGGACTCATAGTGGACCCAGTGGTCACAAGTCCCAGATAGACCATATTCTGTTTCGTAGGAAATACAGGAGCTCTATACAAGACTGTAATGCATTTACACTTCGACCCTTCTCCAGTGATCACCGCCTTATTGTGGCCAAGGTAAGACTTAGTCGGCGTGCTAGCAGAACAACGAAATCTGCCTTGCCGCGGCGCGGCATGACTGGTCCTCTCTGTTGCAACAGCCAAGTGTGAGATCCAGCTTCACACTACAGCTGAGCAACAGGTATGAGGCTCTTGCCTCTGAGGCGGCAGATCACTGTGAGGGCTATACTGCCTTTACAGAAGCAGTTAAGTTAGCAGCTGCAGAAACAGTTCCTGTATACCCTCGAAACAGGAAAAGGGCCCCCTGGACTGACAACAAAATTCAGAAGTGCCGAAATGACCTTCATAAGGCGCAGAAAGAGTCCCGACTCAAACAGACTACAGCGGCCAAGAATGCAGTTAAGGCTGCATCTAGGTCCCTGAACAGGCAGTACTCTGCTAATCTACAGGAGCTAATAAACCAACAGGTTGATGCCATCAATGATCCTGACGACAGCAGGCAATCATCCCAGGCATGGAAATCGATCAATCTGCTTACTGGGCGGAAAAGCCAACCAACCACCAAGGTTAAGGCTGAATCACCAGCCGATCGCCTCAATGGTTGGAAAGCCCACTTTGAAAAGCTCCTCAATAATGACAGGGTATTGCCTGATAACTTTATAGAAGTAAAAGTGTCTGAGTCTGTACTCCTAGATATTCCCATTGGCGATATCTCCTTTGCAGAAGTGAAGGCTGCTGCAAAGAGCATTAAGACAAATCGTGCCAGTGGAGTAGATGGTGTTCCCCCTGAGGTCTTTAAAATACCTGAGTGTTTAAAGCTCATCTATCCCATCATAGTAGACATGTACCGAACAACAAGAGTCCCACAAGAAATGAAAACAAATAAGTTGGTGCCAGTTCCCAAGAAGGGCAACCTAACACTCTATGGTTCTTTTCGGGGAATCTCATTGATCTCGATTGCTGCAAAGCTATACAATAGGATTCTATTAAATCGCATCAGGGATCCCATTGAGAGACTGCTCCGTGGAAATCAGAATGGGTTCCGTAAAGGTCGTGGGACCATGGAGCCCATTTTGGCACTTAGAAGGATAATTGAAGAGTTATCAAAAAAGAAAGACAGGCATCTGGCTGTTATCTTTGTTGACTTCTTCAAGGCCTTTGATTCAGTCTCTCGCTCACGTATGTTCAGCATACTTTCATTATATGGGATTCCTGATGAAATTATTGCAGCAATCAGATCAGTATACGATGGTTCGACAACATTTGTGTCTACTGTTGACGGTGACACAGAACCATTTGAAGTGTTATGGGGCGTCCTCCAAGGAGACACACTTGCACCATTCTTGTTCATTATTGTGGTTAACTATGTTCTACGCATGTCCTTAGATCATTATAATGATGATGGGGTGATGATAACTCCACCTACTGGCTCCAGAAGTCGAGGAAATCCTGCCAAGTACCTAATTGATCTAGACTTTGCTGATGACTTAGGAGTACTCTCAGAATCATTAGAGGGAGCCCAACGGCTCCTCAGCTCATTAGAACATGCTGCTTCTAGTGTTGGTCTTTTTATTAACTCCAGAAAGACCAAAATTCTGACAGTTAACTTTGAAAGTCCTCAGCAAGTCTCTGATAGGATGAGCATAAGCTCAAAGGATGGTATGCTTGAGCATGTGAACGACTTCTGTTACCTGGGATCATGGATCCGGAAGTCAGGTGAGGACCTTCGAATACGTAAGGGAAAGGCATGGGCAGCCTTGAATAGGCTTTCCAGGATTTGGAAGTCACCGAGAATTAATCGGAAACTTAAGGTCCGATTATTTAGAGCAGCAGTAGTTCCAGTACTCCTCTACGGGAGTCCATGCTGGGCTCTAACTGCTGAGGACACCAAATCTCTGGATGGCACATTCACAAGAATGCTACGCCAGGTACATTGTGTCAAGTACAATGCACACATCTCTAACCAGACACTATATAACATTGGAGGTGTCTAATTGGTTCCCCCAAGCTTGACACTAGAACAAAATCGCCTCCGCTTTGCAGGACATTGCTTTCGCCGTGAGGACCAGCCAGTGCATAATCTTGTACTTTGGCAGCCTCATGGAGTGAATAAGCATGGTGGACAGCCCATGACTTTCTTGAGACGCATCTTAAAGGACACTGGCCTTAAAGATGCGGATGATCTAGCAAATGTCATGGGTGTTAGGGAGTTGTGGCGGTGCAATTTTGTTGACAAGCCGGCACAGCATTCTTAAAAATGCAGCTAACCTTACAAACTCTATAGTTCCACTAACTGTACAAACTCTATAGTTCCACTAACCCTTCCAAATCTATAGTTCCACTAACTGTACAAACTCTATAGTTTCACTAACTGTACAAACTCTATAGTTCCACTAACTGTACAAACTCTATAGTTCCACTAACTGTACAAACTCTATAGTTCCACTAACTGTACAAACTCTATAGTTCCACTAACTTTACAAACTCTATAGTTCCACTAACTGTACAAACTCTATAGTTCCACTAACTGTACAAACTCTATAGTTCCACTAACCCTTCCAAATCTATAGTTCCTCTAACTGTACAAACTCTATAGTTCCACTAACTGTACAAACTCCATAGTTCCACTAACTTTACAAACTCTATAGTTCCATTAACTGTACAAACTCTATAGTTCCACTAACTGTACAAACTCTATAGTTCCACTAACTGTACAAACTCTATAGTTCCACTAACTGTACAAACTCTATTGTTCCACTAACTGTACAAACTCTATAGTTCCACTAACTGCACAAACTCTATAGTTCCACTAACTGTACAAACTCTATAGTTCCACTAACTGTACAAACTCTATAGTTCCACTAACTGTACAAACTCTATAGTTCCACTAACTGTACAAACTCTATAGTTCCACTAACCTTACAAACTCTATAGTTCCACTAACTGTACAAACTCTATAGTTCCACTAACTGTACAAACTCTATTGTTCCACTAACTGTACAAACTCTATAGTTCCACTAACTGCACAAACTCTATAGTTCCACTAACTGTACAAACTCTATAGTTCCACTAACTGTACAAACTCTATAGTTCCACTAACTGTACAAACTCTATTGTTCCACTAACTGTACAAACTCTATAGTTCCACTAACTGCACAAACTCTATAGTTCCACTAACTGTACAAACTCTACAGTTCCACTAACTGTGCAAACTCTATAGTTCCACTAACTGTACAAACTCTATAGTTCCCCTAACTGCACAAACTCTATAGTTCCACTAACCTTACAAACTCTATAGTTCCACTAACTGTACAAACTCTATAGTTCTACTAACCCTTCCAAATCGATAGTTCCACTAACTGTACAAACTCTATAGTTCCACTAACTGTACAAACTCTATAGTTCCACTAACTGTACAAACTCTATAGTTCCACTAACTGTACAAACTCTATAGTTCCACTAACTGTACAAACTCCATAGTTCCACTAACTGTACAAACTCTATAGTTCCACTAACTGTACAAACTCTATTGTTCCACTAACTGTACAAACTCTATAGTTCCACTAACTGCACAAACTCTATAGTTCCACTAACTGTACAAACTCTATAGTTCCACTAACTGTGAAAAACTCTATAGTTCCACTAACTGTACAAACTCTATAGTTCCCCTAACTGCACAAACTCTATAGTTCCACTAACCTTACAAACTCTATAGTTCCACTAACTGTACAAACTCTATAGTTCTACTAACCCTTCCAAATCGATAGTTCCACTAACTGTACAAACTCTATAGTTCCACTAACTGTACAAACTCTATAGTTCCACTAACTGTACAAACTCTATAGTTCCACTAACTGTACAAACTCTATAGTTCCACTAACTGTACAAACTCCATAGTTCCACTAACTGTACAAACTCTATAGTTCCACTAACTGTACAAACTCTATAGTTCCACTAACTGTACAAACTCTATAGTTCCACTAACTGTACAAACTCTATAGTTCCACTAACTGTACAAACTCTATAGTTCCACTAACTGTACAAACTCTATAGTTCCACTAACTGTACAAACTCTATAGTTCCACTAACTGTACAAACTCTATAGTTCCACTAACTGAACAAACTCTATAGTTCCACTAACTGCACAAACTCTATAGTTCCACTAACCTTACAAACTCTATAGTTCCACTAACTGTACAAACTCTATAGTTCTACTAACCCTTCCAAATCTATAGTTCCACTAACTGTACAAACTCTATAGTTCCACCAACTGTACAAAATCTATAGATCCACTAACTGTACAAACTCTATAGTTCCACTAACTGTACAAACTCTATAGTTCTACTAACCCTTCCAATCTATAGTTCCTCTAACTGTACAAACTCTATAGTTCCACTAAACTGTACAAACTCTATAGTTCCACTAAACTGTACAAACTCTATTGTTCCACTAAACTGTACAAACTCTATTGTTCCACTAACTGTACAAACTCTATAGTTCCTCTAACTGTACAAATTCTATAGTTCCACTAAACTGTACAAACTCTATAGTTCCACTAACTGTACAAACTCTATAGTTCCACTAACTGTACAAACTCTATAGTTCCACTAACTGTACAAACTCTTTAGTTCCACTAACTGTACAAACTCTTTAGTTCCACTAACTGTACAAACTCCATAGTTCCACTAACTTTACAAACTCTATAGTTCCACTAACTGTACAAACTCTATTGTTCCACTAACTGTACAAACTCTATAGTTCCACTAACTGTACAAACTCTTTAGTTCCACTAACTGTACAAACTCCATAGTTCCACTAACTTTACAAACTCTATAGTTCCACTAACTGTACAAACTCTATAGTTCCACTAACTGTACAAACTCTATAGTTCCACTAACCCTTCCAAATCTATAGTTCCACTAACTGTACAAACTCTATAGTTTCACTAACTGTACAAACTCTATAGTTCCACTAACTGTACAAACTCTATAGTTCCACTAACCCTTCCAAATCTATAGTTCCACTAACTGTACAAACTCTTTAGTTCCACTAACTGTACAAACTCTTTAGTTCCACTAACTGTACAAACTCCATAGTTCCACTAACTTTACAAACTCTATAGTTCCACTAACTGTACAAACTCTATTGTTCCACTAACTGTACAAACTCTATAGTTCCACTAACTTTACAAACTCTATAGTTCCACTAACTGTACAAACTCTATAGTTCCACTAACTGTACAAACTCTATAGTTCCACTAACTGTACATACTCTATAGTTCCACTAACTGTACAAACTCTATAGTTCCACTAACTGTACAAACTCTATAGTTCCACTAACTGTACAAACTCTATAGTTTCACTAACTGTACAAACTCTATAATTCCACTAACTGTACAAACTCTATAGTTCCACTAACTGTACAAACTCTATTGTTCCACTAACTGTACAAACTCTATAGTTCCACTAACTTTACAAACTCTATAGTTCCACTAACTGTACAAACTCTATAGTTCCACTAACTTTACAAACTCTATAGTTCCACTAACTTTACAAACTCTATAGTTCCACTAACTGTACAAACTCTATTGTTCCACTAACTGTACAAACTCTATAGTTCCACTAACTTTACAAACTCTATAGTTCCACTAACTGTACAAACTCTATAGTTCCACTAACTGTACAAACTCTATAGTTCCACTAACTTTACAAACTCTATAGTTCCACTAACTTTACAAACTCTATAGTTCCACTAACTTTACAAACTCTATAGTTCCACTAACTGTACAAACTCTATAGTTCCACTAACTTTACAAACTCTATAGTTCCACTAACTGTACAAACTCTATAGTTCCACTAACTGTACAAACTCTATAGTTCCACTAACTTTACAAACTCTATAGTTCCACTAACTTTACAAACTCTATAGTTCCACTAACTGTACAAACTCTATTGTTCCACTAACTGTACAAACTCTATAGTTCCACTAACTGTACAAACTCTATAGTTCCACTAACTGTACAAACTCTATAGTTCCACTAACTGTACAAACTCTATAGTTTCACTAACTGTACAAACTCTATAATTCCACTAACTGTACAAACTCTATAGTTCCTCTAACTGTACAAACTCTATAGTTCCACTAAGTGTACAAACTCTATAGTTCCACTAACTGTACAAACTCTACAGTTCCACTAACTGTACAAACTCTATAGTTCCACTAACTGTACAAACTCTATAGTTCCACTAACTGTACAAACTCTATAGTTTCACTAACTGTACAAACTCTATAGTTCCACTAACTGTACAAACTCTATAGTTCCACTAACTGTACAAACTCTACAGTTCCACTAACTGTACAAACTCTATAGTTCCACTAACTGTACAAACTCTATAGTTCCACTAACTGTACAAACTCTATAGTTTCACTAACTGTACAAACTCTATAGTTCCACTAACTTTACAAACTCTATAGTTCCACTAACTGTACAAACTCTACAGTTCCACTAACTGTACAAACTCTATAGTTCCACTAACTGTACAAACTCTATAGTTCCACTAACTGTACAAACTCTATAGTTTCACTAACTGTACAAACTCTATAGTTCCACTAACTGTACAAACTCTATAGTTCCACTAACTGTACAAACTCTATAGTTTCACTAACTGTACAAACTCTATAGTTCCACTAACTGTACAAACTCTATAGTTTCACTAACTGTACAAACTCTATAGTTCCACTAACTGTACAAACTCTATAGTTTCACTAACTGTACAAACTCTATAGTTCCACTAACTGTACAAACTCTATAGTTTCACTAACTGTACAAACTCTATAGTTTCACTAACTGTACAAACTCTATAGTTCCACTAACTGTACAAACTCTATAGTTCCACTAACTGTACAAACTCTATAGTTTCACTAACTGTACAAACTCTATAGTTCCACTAACTGTACAAACTCTATAGTTCCACTAACTGTACAAACTCTATAGTTTCACTAACTGTACAAACTCTATAGTTTCACTAACTGTACAAACTCTATAGTTCCACTAACTGTACAAACTCTATAGTTCCACTAACTGTACAAACTCTATAGTTTCACTAACTGTACAAACTCTATAGTTTCACTAACTGTACAAACTCTATAGTTCCACTAACTGTACAAACTCTATAGTTTCACTAACTGTACAAACTCTATAGTTCCACTAACTGTACAAACTCTATAGTTTCACTAACTGTACAAACTCTATAGTTTCACTAACTGTACAAACTCTATAGTTCCACTAACTGTACAAACTCTATAGTTCCACTAACTGTACAAACTCTATAGTTTCACTAACTGTACAAACTCTATAGTTTCACTAACTGTACAAACTCTATAGTTCCACTAACTGTACAAACTCTATAGTTCCACTAACTGTACAAACTCTATAGTTTCACTAACTGTACAAACTCTATAGTTCCACTAACTGTACAAACTCTATAGTTTCACTAACTGTACAAACTCTATAGTTCCACTAACTGTACAAACTCTATAGTTCCACTAACTGTACAAACTCTATAGTTTCACTAACTGTACAAACTCTATAGTTCCACTAACTGTACAAACTCTATAGTTCCACTAACTGTACAAACTCTACAGTTCCACTAACTGTACAAACTCTATAGTTCCACTAACTTTACAAACTCTATAGTTCCACTAAACTGTACAAACTCTATAGTTCCACTAAACTGTACAAACTCTATAGTTTCACTAACTGTACAAACTCTATAGTTCCACTAACTGTACAAACTCTATAGTTCCACTAACTGTACAAACTCTATAGTTTCACTAACTGTACAAACTCTATAGTTCCACTAACTGTACAAACTCTATAGTTTCACTAACTGTACAAACTCTATAGTTCCACTAACTGTACAAACTCTATAGTTTCACTAACTGTACAAACTCTATAGTTCCACTAACTGTACAAACTCTATAGTTCCACTAACTGTACAAACTCTATAGTTTCACTAACTGTACAAACTCTATAGTTCCACTAACTGTACAAACTCTATAGTTTCACTAACTGTACAAACTCTATAGTTCCACTAACTGTACAAACTCTATAGTTTCACTAACTGTACAAACTCTATAGTTCCACTAACTGTACAAACTCTATAGTTCCACTAACTTTACAAACTCTATAGTTCCACTAAACTGTACAAACTCTATAGTTCCACTAAACTGTACAAACTCTATAGTTCCACTAACTGTACAAACTCTACAGTTCCACTAAACTGTACAAACTCTATAGTTCCACTAACTGTACAAACTCTATAGTTCCACTAACTGTACAAACTCTATAGTTCCACTAACTGTACAAACTCTATAGTTCCACTAACTGTACAAACTCTATAGTTCCACTAACTGTACAAACTCTATAGTTCCACTAACTGTACAAACTCTATAGTTCCTCTAACTTTACAAACTCTATAGTTCCACTAACTGTACAAACTCTATAGTTCCACTAACTGTACAAACTCTATAGTTCCACTAACTGTACAAACTCTATAGTTCCACTAACTGTACAAACTCTATAGTTCCACTAACTGTACAAACTCTATAGTTCCTCTAACTTTACAAACTCTATAGTTCCACTAACTGTACAAACTCTATAGTTCCACTAACTGTACAAACTCTATAGTTCCACTATCTGTACAAACTCTATAGTTCCACTAACTGTACAAACTCCATAGTTCCACTAACTTTACAAACTCTATAGTTCCACTAAACTGTACAAACTCTATAGTTCCACTAACTGTACAAACTCTATAGTTCCACTAACTGTACAAACTCTATAGTTCCACTAACTGTACAAACTCCATAGTTCCACTAACTTTACAAACTCTATAGTTCCACTAAACTGTACAAACTCTATAGTTCCACTAACTGTACAAACTCTATAGTTCCACTAACTGTACAAACTCTATAGTTCCACTAACTGTACAAACTCTATAGTTCCACTAACTGTACAAACTCTATAGTTCCACTAACTGTACAAACTCTATAGTTCCACTAACTGTACTAACTCCTCCACTAACGTTATTCTTTTAACATTGGATATCTTCCCTTGTATGTTTCTGAATATTCCAGAATTCCTTCTAGGGTTTCGATTTATCTCAATTGTTTCCTTGGTAACATCACCAATCTCATGGTTACTCTGATTTTCATCTCCAATTTCTCCCACAGATTTCTTAAAATGAAAAACATCCATGAAATATTTTCTGTTATTAATTATTTATCGAGCTCTAACTAATCTAAACTTTCTGTTTGTGAAATTTTCCAATTATTTGTGTTGGAGAATTGTTTTCACTTGCAACTTGTTATAATACTCACCCGTTTTGGGTACGCAGTTACCAGCTTGCTATATATTACTAACTCACACGTTTTAGGTACGCAGTTACCAGCTTGCTATATATTACTAACTCACCCGTTTTAGGTACGCAGTTACCAGCTTGCTATATATTACTAACTCACCCGTTTTGGGTACGCAGTTACCAGCTTGCTATATATTACTAACTCACACGTTTTGGGTACGCAGTTACCAGCTTGCTATATATTACTAACTCACCCGTTTTGGGTACGCAGTTACCAGCTTGCTATATATTACTAACTCACCCGTTTTGGGTACGCAGTTACCAGCTTGCTATATATTACTAACTCACACGTTTTGGGTACGCAGCTACCTACGTGCTATGTATTATTACTAACTCACACGTTTTGGGTACGCAGTTACCAGCTTGCTATATATTGTTACTAACTCACCCGTTTTAGGTACGCAGTTACCTACGTGCTATATATTATTACTAACTCACACGTTTTGGGTACGCAGTTACCAGCTTGCTATATATTATTACTAACACACACGTTTTGGGTACGCAGTTACCAGCTTGCTATATATTATTACTAACACACACGTTTTGGGTACGCTGCTACCTACGTGCTATATATTATTACTAACTCACACGTTCTGGGTACGCTGCTACCTACGTGCTATATATTATTACTAACTCACACGTTTTGGGTACGCAGTTACCTACGTGCTATATATTATTACTAACTCACACGTTTTGGGTACGCAGTTACCTACGTGCTATATATTATTACTAACTCACACGTTCTGGGTACGCTGCTACCTACGTGCTATATATTATTACTAACTCACACGTTTTGGGTACGCAGTTACCTACGTGCTATATATTATTACTAACTCACACGTTTTGGGTACGCAGTTACCAGCTTGCTATATATTATTACTAACTCACCCGTTTTGGGTACGCAGTTACCTACGTGCTATATATTATTACTAACTCACACGTTTTGGGTACGCTGCTACCTACGTGCTATATATTATTACTAACTCAACTGTTTTGGGTACGCAGTTACCAGCTTGCTATATATTATTACTAACTCACCCGTTTTGGGTACGCAGTTACCTACGTGCTATATATTATTACTAACTCACACGTTTTGGGTACGCAGTTACCAACGTGCTATATATTATTACTAACTCAACTGTTTTGGGTACGCAGTTACCAGCTTGCTATATATTACTAACTCACACGTTTTGGGTACGCAGTTACCTACGTGCTATATATTATTACTAACTCACCCATTTTGGGTACGCTGCTACCTACGTGCTATATATTATTACTAACTCACCCGTTTTGGGTACGCAGTTACCTACGTGCTATATATTATTACTAACTCACCCGTTTTGGGTACGCAGTTACCTACGGGCTATATATTATTACTAACTCACCCGTTTTGGGTACGCAGTTACCTACGTGCTATATATTATTACTAACTCACACGTTTTGGGTACGCTGTTACCTACGTGCTATATATTATTACTAACTCACCCATTTTGGGTACGCTGCTACCTACGTGCTATATATTATTACTAACTCACACGTTTTGGGTACGCAGTTACCTACGTGCTATATATTATTACTAACTCACACGTTTTGGGTACGCAGTTACCTACGTGCTATATATTATTACTAACTCACCCGTTTTGGGTACGCAGTTACCTACGGGCTATATATTATTACTAACTCACCCGTTTTGGGTACGCAGTTACCTACGTGCTATATATTATTACTAACTCACACGTTTTGGGTACGCTGTTACCTACGTGCTATATATTATTACTAACTCACCCATTTTGGGTACGCAGTTACCTACGGGCTATATATTATTACTAACTCACCCGTTTTGGGTACGCAGTTACCTACGTGCTATATATTATTACTAACTCACCCGTTTTGGGTACGCAGTTACCTACGGGCTATATATTATTACTAACTCACCCGTTTTGGGTACGCAGTTACCTACGTGCTATATATTATTACTAACTCACACGTTTTGGGTACGCAGTTACCTACGTGCTATATATTATTACTAACTCACACGTTTTGGGTACGCTGCTACCTACGTGCTATATATTATTACTAACTCAACTGTTTTGGGTACGCAGTTACCTCCGTGCTATATATTATTACTAACTCACTGATGTGTGTGTGTGTAGCGTAATGGTCCAACTGGACACGGACGAACGGTATCAGAAATAAGGGTCTGACTTTATCAAGGCCTACATGCAGTCAGTATATTTACAGTAAGTATTAGGCAACGATTAGGCTACTTCCGGTAAGACAATCCAGCACATACGTCATTAACAATATCTATATATATAATTATTATATTGACCGCCACCATTATACAGTATAGAGTCCAGTACGATCCTATCATCTCCCTTACCGAGATTGAGATTGGCAGCTTGAGAAACTGAAACAATTTCAATTAAGCCGTGAATCGTACCACCGGTTTGATCTTCCTTGTGCTACGTCGTAGAATAGATTTCACTTTCGGTTCGACTTCAGTCAATAATGTAGTGGGTGGATATGGGATATTGTTTGTAGGGTTGTTTGGAGGTTCTCGTCTGTCCGGTTGAAATAGAGGACGGAGAAACCTTCTGTTTCGGCGATAAACTCGTCCAGATGGGAGTTTGAGTTGATAATCCCGCCTACTTCCCCTTTCCACTACAACGCCGGTCTTTGACCAGCGCTTTGTTCCAGGGTTCTGGATAAGCACCTTGGTTCCAGGGTCCAATTTCGGTAAAGCACGTGCGTTTCTGTCATAGTAAAGCTGCGCGGTCTTAGATGCACGCCAAGCAACTTCGTCAGCCGTTTTTGCTTCGGTTTGCCAGGTCTTATCGAATGCACGATAATGGAGAGGCAGTTGTGACCGAAGTGGATGGCCGTACACAATCTGCGCTGGAGAACGACCATCAATACGGGGTGTGTTGCGTAGTTCTAGAATACCCCGAGTAAATATTTCCGAATCAATTCGCCCATCATCCGCTTTTGCCACTATACTTTTTACAATTTTTACTGAGACCTCCGCATGGCCATTCGACTGTGGATAATACGGCGTTGAGGGCACCCTAGCAACCCCCCAACGTTCTAAAAAGTCTTTAAAAACTTGTGAGTTATACTGTGGGCCATTATCAGTTCGTATACGTACAGGAACGCCGGTTTGAGCGAAATACTGATGCAATTTTGCAATAACTTGTTGTGCTGTCGGGTCACTATGCCACCGTGTGACAAAGGGAAATCCAGATAATCTGTCTACATATACTAAATATGCATGACCCGCAAAGTCAAACAAGTCGGATGAAACGGACTCGAAAACTCTCGAGGGTGTCGGGTCCGATAAACATGGTTCTTTCACATTACTCGGGAGTCGGTATTGGCACTTTTCACAGGATTGAACTAAAATCTCAATTTCATTATTGATTCCTGGCCAATATACAGACTCCCTAGCGCGTCTTTTAGTGCGCTCTATACCTTGATGGGCATCATGCAGTTTAGTCAAGATGTCTGCACGGGCTTCTTTAGGAATCACCATGCGACGTCCAAACAGCACAATCCCATCTTCTACACCCAGTTCATTCCACAATTTTTTCAACTGCTGAACCAACGGATTTCCAACCACTGTGGGTTCGAAATCGCCGTTAATTGCTGTGATTAAGGCCTGATAATCCTTATCATAACGAGAAACATTTCGCAGCTTCTCCAGTAATGGGTCTTTGTACGGTGAATATTTATAACTATCACATATTTCGTTATTAATTTTTTCGGATGCAGCCTGAAAAAGTGCCGCAATCACATACTTAGTTGCATCTGGGTCTTCGTCATTGTCGGGCGAAGGATCTGATACAGGTGCTCGCGAAAGTGCATCGGGAATGTAATGCTGCTTTCCCGTTTTCCACTCTACTGTAAAATTGTACCCACTAAGTTTCATTTTGAGATTTTGTAGTCTCATATTATCAATTACATCGAGTGTCTGAGTGTTCATAATAGGTAAAAGGGGGCGGTGATCTGTCACCACTGTAAAATGCGGTTGACCATACAAATAAATGCGACATTTCGTAATGGCCCATTGAATAGCTAGGGCTTCCAACTCAATTACCGCGTACCGCGTTTCACAGTCTTTCAAAAATCTCGACCCACATTGTATTAAATGCCATTCCTGATCAACTTCTCGTTTCTGCAATAATGCAAACCCTAAACCTTTGGTTCTGGATGCATCCGTTTCTAATTGTAGTTTTGCGTTTTTATCGAATGGGGCAAGAATGGGTGGGATTGCCAGCGCCTTTTTAACATTTTCAAATGCTAGTTCGTGATTGGCTGTCCAACTATATGCGTTTTTAACTTTCAAGAGATCGCGTAAAGGACAAGCCATTTCACTTATTTCATTTGAGAATCGCGCGAGTTGTTGAACTAGGCCCATAAAAGAACGTAGTTCAGTGCGATTGGTGGGAGCAGGAAAGTTAGTTATAGCGCTGATTTTTTCGGGATCGGCCTTCGTACCTTCCTGTGATACAATATACCCACCAAATTTAACTTCGCACAGTGCGAAATTAAATTTATTGGGATGAATGGTGATATTATACTGAGCACAACGTTCTAGAACTTCACAAATACGGCCAACATGGGATTTAAAATCTTTATCTGCAATTACCATGCCGTCTACCAGCTTATGAATATTGTCTATACCTCTTAGCGCCATATCAGCACGTAGATTATATGAGTCACCCGTACTTATGTAACCCATTGGAGCTCGGTTGAATATAAACCGTCCCCATGGTGTTATGAAACAAGTTCAGTCGCGGGCTGCTGGATCCAATAAAACTTGCCAATAAGCAGTTTTTGCGTCCAAAGTTGTAAAATATTTGGATTCTGGGGCGATTTCCGACACGACTTCATAGGGTGAATTACTCGGGTGTACTACCCGTTTGACTTGTTTATTTAAATTTGTCAAGTCTACACACACTCTGATACCACCGTCCGGTTTGGGTGCCACAACTAAAGGGTGGCACCACTCTGTTGGCCGATCTCCCACTGGCTCGATTATACCCTTCTCTACAAGATAATCGAGTTCAGTTTTCACTTCATTTCGTTTTGCAAAAGGAATTTTTCTCGCCGCATGAATTGCAAAAGGTGTAAAATTTTCTTTCAGTTCAATTTTCATAGGATCACCAATAGTTTTCCCACACATTGTTTTTAATTCCGTTTTGCAGTCGAAAACCGAACAGTAAACTGATGACAGTTTTCTGTGTACTTCCCCTTTCTCATTATCAGATGGATTTTCTGGTAAATTTAAAATCCAATTTTCCCGTTCTCTCTGTTTGAACACAACTTTAATTTTATCAACTTGTGTTTTAAGTGAACAACTCTGAGAATTTAATTCCTGACCAAAATAAATTGGGGGAAGTGGTTTGGGCCAGTTTTCATGGATTAGACGTAATGCTTTGCACACTTTCAATGACAAATATAGTGACGTCACACCTTCACATACAGTAATGACATCTCTGATTTCTTGCCCTTCTAGTTTTATTAATAAGGAGAGTTGTCCTATTTGTTTAATAGAATTACCATTTATGTTCAATAAGTTGTCACTAGACGGTTCTAGAAAATTGGCTATGTCAATTTTCAACTTATCAGCTAATTGTACTCCACATACAGTACGATCTGAGCCTGTATCTGGGATTGCATCCATTTGGCAACAGTGCTGTCCATCATAGGACAAATTCACTTCAACTGCACATCGTTTATTAAAAACGCAAGATGCCACATGGATAGCAGCAGATGTGCTGTCATTACTCACAACTGCTGCGGATTTATTCACTTTAGATGTGCAAACTTGGGCAAAATGGTTTCGTTTTTTACATTTGCTGCACGTTTTACCCTGTGCTGGGCAGAATTTACCCTGCCCGTGTTTGTCATAGCCACAACGCATACATTTATCGTCGTTAGACTGTTGGTTTCTTGATTGCGATCTTTTTCGGAATTGATATCCCTTATTATTACAACGCTGACGTGATCTCGATGTCTCGCTCGTAGCCGCCGCTGAGGAATAATCTGAACTTTCAGATCTCGAGATTTTCATTCTCCTTAAGTGGCTTCGCGCAGCCTCTTCACTGCGACAGAAGAGTACTGTTTCTTTATGGTCCAGTGCTGGGGACTTCGCGAGGAGATCTTGCCGGATCTCCTCGTCGTTTATTCCCACTGTAATCAACGTTGATATCCACTCGTCTTCTCGCATCCCGCGAAGACCCGCAGTCTCAGCCATTTCGCACAATCGAGTATAATAATTGTCGAATGTTTCGCATTCTTGTTGTTTACACGTTGTGAGTTCCCATCTGTCGAGTGCAATATTTTGCCTCCCTTTTAGATAGTTTTCGAATTTGTCGAACACTTCCTCAAGGGTTAATACCGTGTTCTGTGGTATCTCGACGACGTACTGCAGTTTAGAAAGTAACGCAGGGCTGCAGTATCCGAAGAATGCGGAGATCTGTTCGTCTCTTGGCTGAAGTTGTAGTTTTATAATCTTGGCGTAATTACACCATGAAACTCGCCAACGATTAAACCGTTTAATATCGATATCCTGATCGATTATAGGAGGTTTATTCACCGTAGCACGGGGCGCATTGTCTGACTTTACGCCAATCCCGGTTCCGTGCTGGGTAACGTTTCCTATCTGCGCGTTGGGGTTTTGTATACCGGTAGGGAGTTTCGGGATTTCACCGAGAATCTTTATCACGGACAATCTTAAACCGGTCAGTTCAACTGTAATGTTATCGTACACAGTTTCCTCTACCGTACAATCGACATCGTTATCGAGCATTAACTGCAATGAGTCTCCAAGTTTTTCGGAGGAGACTTCTAACATACCTTTAAGTCTTTGAATGTCGTCAGTTAATGCCAGTGGATGCTCGTCTGGGGCGAGGACGTTTACTTGCTGGATCAAAGAGTTTAGTTGATTCCGCAGTCTGGAATAATTTGCTTTATATCCGGTGTGGCTTTTCTTTAAACGCGAGACGTTTACCTGATCGTCCATTTTATAAATTTATAGCTAACCACACAATATTCAGTTAACACTGCGCCATGATGTGTGTGTGTGTAGCGTAATGGTCCAACTGGACACGGACGAACGGTATCAGAAATAAGGGTCTGACTTTATCAAGGCCTACATGCAGTCAGTATATTTACAGTAAGTATTAGGCAACGATTAGGCTACTTCCGGTAAGACAATCCAGCACATACGTCATTAACAATATCTATATATATAATTATTATATTGACCGCCACCATTATACAGTATAGAGTCCAGTACGATCCTATCACTCACCCGTTTTGGGTACGCAGTTACCAGCTTGCTATATATTATTACTAACTCACCCGTTTTGGGTACGCAGTTACCTACGTGCTATATATTATTACTAACTCACACGTTTTGGGTACGCAGTTACCTACGTGCTATATATTATTACTAACTCACACGTTTTGGGTACGCAGTTACCTACGTGCTATATATTATTACTAACTCACACGTTTTGGGTACGCAGTTACCTACGTGCTATATATTATTACTAACTCACCCGTTTTGGGTACGCAGTTACCTACGTGCTATATATTATTACTAACTCACACGTTTTGGGTACGCTGCTACCTACGTGCTATATATTATTACTAACACACACGTTTTGGGTACGCAGTTACCTACGTGCTATATATTATTACTAACTCACCCGTTTTGGGTACGCAGTTACCTACGTGCTGTATATTATTACTAACTCACACGTTCTGGGTACGCAGTTACCTACGTGCTATATATTATTACTAACACACACGTTTTGGGTACGCAGTTACCTACGTGCTATATATTATTACTAACTCACACGTTCTGGGTACGCAGTTACCTACGTGCTATATATTATTACTAACTCACACGTTCTGGGTACGCAGTTACCTACGTGCTATATATTATTACTAACTCACACGTTCTGGGTACGCAGTTACCTACGTGCTATATATTATTACTAACACACACGTTTTGGGTACGCAGTTACCTACGTGCTATATATTATTACTAACTCACACGTTTTGGGTACGCAGTTACCTACGTGCTATATATTATTACTAACTCACACGTTTTGGGTACGCTGCTACCTACGTGCTATATATTATTACTAACTCACACGTTTTGGGTACGCAGTTACCTACGTGCTATATATTATTACTAACTCACACGTTTTGGGTACGCTGCTACCTACGTGCTATATATTATTACTAACACACACGTTTTGGGTACGCAGTTACCTACGTGCTATATATTATTACTAACTCACACGTTTTGGGTACGCAGTTACCTACGTGCTATATATTATTACTAACTCACACGTTTTGGGTACGCAGTTACCTACGTGCTATATATTATTACTAACTCACACGTTTTGGGTACGCTGCTACCTACGTGCTATATATTATTACTAACTCAACTGTTTTGGGTACGCAGTTACCTACGTGCTATATATTATTACTAACTCACACGTTTTGGGTACGCTGCTACCTACGTGCTATATATTATTACTAACACACACGTTTTGGGTACGCAGTTACCTACGTGCTATATATTATTACTAACTCACACGTTTTGGGTACGCAGTTACCTACGTGCTATATATTATTACTAACTCACCCGTTTTGGGTACGCAGTTACCAGCTTGCTATATATTATTACTAACTCACACGTTTTGGGTACGCAGTTACCTACGTGCTATATATTATTACTAACTCACACGTTTTGGGTACGCAGTTACCTACGTGCTATATATTATTACTAACTCACACGTTTTGGGTACGCAGTTACCTACGTGCTATATATTATTACTAACTCACACGTTTTGGGTACGCAGTTACCTACGTGCTATATATTATTACTAACTCACCCGTTTTGGGTACGCAGTTACCAGCTTGCTATATATTATTACTAACTCACACGTTTTGGGTACGCAGTTACCTACGTGCTATATATTATTACTAACTCACACGTTTTGGGTACGCAGTTACCTACGTGCTATATATTATTACTAACTCACCCGTTTTGGGTACGCAGTTACCAGCTTGCTATATATTATTACTAACTCACACGTTTTGGGTACGCAGTTACCTACGTGCTATATATTATTACTAACTCACACGTTTTGGGTACGCAGTTACCTACGTGCTATATATTATTACTAACTCACCCGTTTTGGGTACGCAGTTACCTAGCGTGCTATATATTATTACTAACTCACCCGTTTTGGGTACGCAGTTACCAGCGTGCTATATATTATTACTAACTCACACGTTTTGGGTACGCAGTTACCTAGCGTGCTATATATTATTACTAACTCACACGTTTTGGGTACGCAGTTACCTACGTGCTATATATTATTACTAACTCACACGTTTTGGGTACGCAGTTACCTACGTGCTATATATTATTACTAACTCACCCGTTTTGGGTACGCAGTTACCAGCTTGCTATATATTATTACTAACTCACACGTTTTGGGTACGCAGTTACCTACGTGCTATATATTATTACTAACTCACCCGTTTTGGGTACGCAGTTACCAGCTTGCTATATATTATTACTAACTCACACGTTTTGGGTACGCAGTTACCTACGTGCTATATATTATTACTAACTCACACGTTTTGGGTACGCAGTTACCTACGTGCTATATATTATTACTAACTCACCCGTTTTGGGTACGCAGTTACCTACGTGCTATATATTATTACTAACTCACACGTTTTGGGTACGCAGTTACCTACGTGCTATATATTATTACTAACTCACACGTTTTGGGTACGCAGTTACCTACGTGCTATATATTATTACTAACTCACCCGTTTTGGGTACGCAGTTACCTACGTGCTATATATTATTACTAACTCACACGTTTTGGGTACGCAGTTACCTACGTGCTATATATTATTACTAACTCACCCGTTTTGGGTACGCAGTTACCTACGTGCTATATATTATTACTAACTCACACGTTTTGGGTACGCAGTTACCTACGTGCTATATATTATTACTAACTCACACGTTTTGGGTACGCAGTTACCTACGTGCTATATATTATTACTAACTCACCCGTTTTGGGTACGCAGTTACCTACGTGCTATATATTATTACTAACTCACCCGTTTTGGGTACGCAGTTACCAGCTTGCTATATATTATTACTAACTCACACGTTTTGGGTACGCAGTTACCTACGTGCTATATATTATTACTAACTCACCCGTTTTGGGTACGCAGTTACCTACGTGCTATATATTATTACTAACTCACACGTTTTGGGTACGCAGTTACCTACGTGCTATATATTATTACTAACTCACCCGTTTTGGGTACGCAGTTACCTACGTGCTATATATTATTACTAACTCACACGTTTTGGGTACGCAGTTACCAGCTTGCTATATATTATTACTAACTCACCCGTTTTGGGTACGCAGTTACCAGCTTGCTATATATTATTACTAACTCACACGTTTTGGGTACGCAGTTACCTACGTGCTATATATTATTACTAACTCACACGTTTTGGGTACGCAGTTACCTACGTGCTATATATTATTACTAACTCACCCGTTTTGGGTACGCAGTTACCAGCTTGCTATATATTATTACTAACTCACACGTTTTGGGTACGCAGTTACCTACGTGCTATATATTATTACTAACTCACACGTTTTGGGTACGCAGTTACCTACGTGCTATATATTATTACTAACTCACCCGTTTTGGGTACGCAGTTACCTACGTGCTATATATTATTACTAACTCACACGTTTTGGGTACGCAGTTACCTAGCGTGCTATATATTATTACTAACTCACCCGTTTTGGGTACGCAGTTACCTACGTGCTATATATTATTACTAACTCACCCGTTTTGGGTACGCAGTTACCAGCTTGCTATATATTATTACTAACTCACACGTTTTGGGTACGCAGTTACCTACGTGCTATATATTATTACTAACTCACCCGTTTTGGGTACGCAGTTACCAGCTTGCTATATATTATTACTAACTCACACGTTTTGGGTACGCAGTTACCTACGTGCTATATATTATTACTAACTCACACGTTTTGGGTACGCAGTTACCTACGTGCTATATATTATTACTAACTCACCCGTTTTGGGTACGCAGTTACCTACGTGCTATATATTATTACTAACTCACCCGTTTTGGGTACGCAGTTACCTACGTGCTATATATTATTACTAACTCACCCGTTTTGGGTACGCAGTTACCTAGCGTGCTATATATTATTACTAACTCACACGTTTTGGGTACGCAGTTACCTACGTGCTATATATTATTACTAACTCACCCGTTTTGGGTACGCAGTTACCAGCTTGCTATATATTATTACTAACTCACACGTTTTGGGTACGCAGTTACCTACGTGCTATATATTATTACTAACTCACACGTTTTGGGTACGCTGTTACCTACGTGCTATATATTATTACTATCTCACCCGTTTTGGGTACGCTGTTACCTACGTGCTATATATTATTACTAACTCACACGTTTTGGGTACGCAGTTACCTACGTGCTATATATTATTACTAACTCACCCGTTTTGGGTACGCAGTTACCTACGTGCTATATATTATTACTAACTCACCCGTTTTGGGTACGCAGTTACCTACGTGCTATATATTATTACTAACTCACACGTTTTGGGTACGCAGTTACCTACGTGCTTTATATTATTACTAACTCACCCGTTTTGGGTACGCTGTTACCTACGTGCTATATATTATTACTAACTCACCCGTTTTGGGTACGCAGTTACCAGCTTGCTATATATTATTACTAACTCACACGTTTTGGGTACGCAGTTACCTACGTGCTATATATTATTACTAACTCACCCGTTTTGGGTACGCAGTTACCTACGTGCTATATATTATTACTAACTCACACGTTTTGGGTACGCAGTTACCTACGTGCTATATATTATTACTAACTCACCCGTTTTGGGTACGCAGTTACCAGCTTGCTATATATTATTACTAACTCACCCGTTTTGGGTACGCAGTTACCAGCTTGCTATATATTATTACTAACTCACACGTTTTGGGTACGCAGTTACCTACGTGCTATATATTATTACTAACTCACACGTTTTGGGTACGCAGTTACCTACGTGCTATATATTATTACTAACTCACCCGTTTTGGGTACGCAGTTACCAGCTTGCTATATATTATTACTAACTCACACGTTTTGGGTACGCAGTTACCTACGTGCTATATATTATTACTAACTCACACGTTTTGGGTACGCAGTTACCTACGTGCTATATATTATTACTAACTCACCCGTTTTGGGTACGCAGTTACCTACGTGCTATATATTATTACTAACTCAACTGTTTTGGGTACGCAGTTACCTACGTGCTATATATTATTACTAACTCACACGTTTTGGGTACGCAGTTACCTACGTGCTATATATTATTACTAACTCACCCGTTTTGGGTACGCAGTTACCAGCTTGCTATATATTATTACTAACTCACCCGTTTTGGGTACGCAGTTACCAGCTTGCTATATATTATTACTAACTCACCCGTTTTGGGTACGCAGTTACCAGCTTGCTATATATTATTACTAACTCACCCGTTTTGGGTACGCAGTTACCAGCTTGCTATATATTATTACTAACTCACCCGTTTTGGGTACGCAGTTACCAGCTTGCTATATATTATTACTAACTCACCCGTTTTGGGTACGCAGTTACCAGCTTGCTATATATTATTACTAACTCACCCGTTTTGGGTACGCAGTTACCAGCTTGCTATATATTATTACTAACTCACCCGTTTTGGGTACGCAGTTACCAGCTTGCTATATATTATTACTAACTCACCCGTTTTGGGTACGCAGTTACCAGCTTGCTATATATTATTACTAACTCACCCGTTTTGGGTACGCAGTTACCAGCTTGCTATATATTATTACTAACTCACCCGTTTTGGGTACGCAGTTACCAGCTTGCTATATATTATTACTAACTCACACGTTTTGGGTACGCAGTTACCAGCTTGCTATATATTATTACTAACTCACACGTTTTGGGTACGCAGTTACCTACGTGCTATATATTATTACTAACTCACACGTTTTGGGTACGCAGTTACCTACGTGCTATATATTATTACTAACTCACCCGTTTTGGGTACGCAGTTACCAGCTTGCTATATATTATTACTAACTCACACGTTTTGGGTACGCAGTTACCTACGTGCTATATATTATTACTAACTCACACGTTTTGGGTACGCAGTTACCTACGTGCTATATATTATTACTAACTCACCCGTTTTGGGTACGCAGTTACCAGCTTGCTATATATTATTACTAACTCACACGTTTTGGGTACGCAGTTACCTACGTGCTATATATTATTACTAACTCACACGTTTTGGGTACGCAGTTACCTACGTGCTATATATTATTACTAACTCACACGTTTTGGGTACGCTGTTACCTACGTGCTATATATTATTACTATCTCACCCGTTTTGGGTACGCTGTTACCTACGTGCTATATATTATTACTAACTCACACGTTTTGGGTACGCAGTTACCTACGTGCTATATATTATTACTAACTCACCCGTTTTGGGTACGCAGTTACCTACGTGCTATATATTATTACTAACTCACACGTTTTGGGTACGCAGTTACCTACGTGCTTTATATTATTACTAACTCACCCGTTTTGGGTACGCTGTTACCTACGTGCTATATATTATTACTAACTCACACGTTTTGGGTACGCAGTTACCTACGTGCTATATATTATTACTAACTCACACGTTTTGGGTACGCTGTTACCTACGTGCTATATATTATTACTATCTCACCCGTTTTGGGTACGCTGTTACCTACGTGCTATATATTATTACTAACTCACACGTTTTGGGTACGCAGTTACCTACGTGCTATATATTATTACTAACTCACCCGTTTTGGGTACGCAGTTACCTACGTCCTATATATTATTACTAACTCACCCGTTTTGGGTACGCAGTTACCTACGTGCTATATATTATTACTAACTCACACGTTTTGGGTACGCAGTTACCTACGTGCTTTATATTATTACTAACTCACCCGTTTTGGGTACGCTGTTACCTACGTGCTATATATTATTACTAACTCACCCGTTTTGGGTACGCAGTTACCTACGTGCTATATATTATTACTAACTCACCCGTTTTGGGTACGCAGTTACGTACGCAGTTACCTACGTGCTATATATTATTACTAACTCACCCGTTTTGGGTACGCTGCTACCTACGTGCTATATATTATTACTAACTCACCCGTTTTGGGTACGCTGTTACCTACGTGCTATATATTATTACTAACTCACACGTTTTGGGTACGCAGTTACCTACGTGCTTTATATTATTACTAACTCACCCGTTTTGGGTACGCTGTTACCTACGTGCTATATATTATTACTAACTCACACGTTTTGGGTACGCAGTTACCTACGTGCTATATATTATTACTAACTCACACGTTTTGGGTACGCTGTTACCTACGTGCTATATATTATTACTATCTCACCCGTTTTGGGTACGCTGTTACCTACGTGCTATATATTATTACTAACTCACACGTTTTGGGTACGCAGTTACCTACGTGCTATATATTATTACTAACTCACCCGTTTTGGGTACGCAGTTACCTACGTCCTATATATTATTACTAACTCACCCGTTTTGGGTACGCAGTTACCTACGTGCTATATATTATTACTAACTCACACGTTTTGGGTACGCAGTTACCTACGTGCTATATATTATTACTAACTCACACGTTTTGGGTACGCAGTTACCTACGTGCTATATATTATTACTAACTCACACGTTTTGGGTACGCAGTTACCAGCTTGCTATATATTATTACTAACTCACCCGTTTTGGGTACGCAGTTACCTACGTGCTATATATTATTACTAACTCACACGTTTTGGGTACGCTGTTACCTACGTGCTATATATTATTACTATCTCACCCGTTTTGGGTACGCTGTTACCTACGTGCTATATATTATTACTAACTCACCCGTTTTGGGTACGCAGTTACCAGCTTGCTATATATTATTACTAACTCACACGTTTTGGGTACGCTGCTACCTACGTGCTATATATTATTACTAACTCACACGTTTTGGGTACGCTGTTGCCTATGTGCTATATATTATTACTAACTCACCCGTTTTGGGTACGCTGCTACCTACGTGCTATATATTATTACTAACTCAACTGTTTTGGGTACGCAGTTACCTACGTGATATATATTATTACTAACTCACCCGTTTTGGGTACGCAGTTACCTACGTGCTATATATTATTACTAACTCACCCGTTTTGGGTACGCAGTTACCTACGTGCTATATATTATTACTAACTCAACTGTTTTGGGTACGCAGTTACCTACGTGCTATATATTATTACTAACTCACCCATTTTGGGTACGCTGCTACCTACGTGCTATATATTATTACTAACTCACCCGTTTTGGGTACGCAGTTACCAGCTTGCTATATATTATTACTAACTCACACGTTTTGGGTACGCTGCTACCTACGTGCTATATATTATTACTAACTCACACGTTTTGGGTACGCAGTTACCTACGTGCTATATATTATTACTAACTCACCCGTTTTGGGTACGCTGTTGCCTATGTGCTATATATTATTACTAACTCACCCGTTTTGGGTACGCTGCTACCTACGTGCTATATATTATTACTAACTCAACTGTTTTGGGTACGCTGTAAAAGCCTTTGCTGAATTGCCCCGTTATTTTTATTATCTTTTACATTAAAATACTCTGTAGTTGATTTAATAAGTGTAAGAGACCGTATTATTGCTGTATCGGTGTTTTTAGAGGATCTAAGACCTATTTCCTCCGTATGTGTACTGTGAAAGGCATATTTTATGATTCTATGGCAATTCGTGACGCAAAGGGGTGATAGCTACTCTTGAACAGTAGTTACTATGACTACGGTTAACAGCTGACATTCATACGTGTTGATTTCCTTTGTTCTACGGCGTCTCTGAGTTCAGTCAGCCAATTAGAGCGTTTTTGTGGCTCCTTGTACAGAAAATTTCCGAGAAATGACGCAATGCCTATGTGCAGTGTTTACATTCAGTCCTGAGCCAAAGAAAGAACGGCTTGGAAGTATTTTGTGCTTTACTGTTTTTAGTCTTACACTAGTAGGTTTAATTACAAGGACATATATCCTTTAACTGCTGACTGATCATACATGCTGACTGCTGAAACATTGCAAACTCATAACAATCAGTGTTTTCATTGTTGTTTTATACTGCTATTTACCGTCAGTTCTTCATAATATGGTTGATGAATAATTATATTTGGAATAACGATAAATAACCCCGAAACCCAATATTCTTGATATACCGAAGGTAAGAGAGAAGGGTTACAGATAAACGATTGTGACTTATGTTAAAGTGGTTTGAAGTGAATCTAATGTTATTTGATAGACCCTACATGAGTCAGTCTGTGTTCCTTTTATATGTGATTAAAATCAGTGAAGATTGGCAGATTAGTGTGCAGTATTGTGCAGCATTGTGTATGAGTGAGTCTGTTAAAGAAGCAATTCCTAAAGAATGCGCCATATATGTGAATTATAATTAAGCCATATCGTTGTGAGTAGTTTAAGTCATAACTCTGTTTATATAGATAAAGCGCCACGTCCTAAAGGAACTGTTAATATTACCGAAGGTGAATAATATTGTCAGAGATTATATAGTACTGTCAGTCGAATAATACATTAGGCTTACATAGCAATAAAATTAAACCGTCGAACACAATATCCCGGGAATATCCAGCGGGTGAATGATCGCGCACAGATTGGTTTCGACTAGTGTAGTGAATCAAATACTTGTCATAGACTAAAAACAGATTTAATATCTAGAAGACATCTTAATTTGGTGGGTTAAACTGCCAAAGGTCTGAAAGCGCGAACATTAAAGGATATAGCTTCTTTATTGCAGTAAGCAATAAAGTCGAAAGTACCGGTCGACCGGTAACCAGTAGGCCTGACTGCCTGATCATCCGGACCGGTACCTACAGCAGTATTATTCGATTTTGATTGTTATATACCAGTAGGTCTTAATAATTAATCGGGGACGCCTGGTTTTTATTGAGATTTTACTTATTTCTGTCAAGTTTTATTTGTTTGTAGGCCAGTATTGAACAGAAGGCGTGTAAACCTGATCAGATTGTGCAGACGATTTGTAGGCTGAGCTGTTGTCTGATTGCTGTTAAGTCCGAACGAATTGCAGTGTGTGTAGATCATCTGTCCGATTAAGTACGGTTAGGAAGTAGGGGCAGCCAATGCGGTAAGGTAAACCCCCAACTAAAGAATAAGTCGCACTACTGGGTTAGAGCGCATACTCCCTAATCATTTCGGAGTCTGCATGTCCTGTAGTTTATTTAGGCTTGAGAGTAGTCTGCCATCGTTTAGTCTGTACTTTGTTTGTGTAAGTCTGTACGGGTAGCGTATAATTTTATTTAGATAATTTGTAGGCTGGATAGTTGTCTGGCTGTTATTAGGTCTGAACGGATTGCCGCGTGTGTAGATCATCTGTCCGATTAAGTACGATTAGGCAGTAGGGGCAGCGAACGCTGTAAGGTAAACCCCCAACTAAAGAATAAGTCGCACTACTGGGTTAGAGCGCATACTCCCTAATCATTTCGGAGTCTGCATATACCGTAGTTTGTTTAGGCTTGATAGTAGTCTGTCAGTGTTCGGTCTGTATTTTGTTTGAGTAGTTTGTACGCGTAGCGTAATATTTATTATTCAGAGTTTATGCGATTATTCGCAACATTCATTCCCCAAGTTTGTTCCTACAGTAATTGTGTTTGTTATACATACCGCTATAGTTAAATTAACCCCGGTACTACACGGGCTGCTCGGCGTAGGTCAAGACTGGTGATTTTGTGCATCGGTCACTCCAGCAGATGCCGTGGTTCTTTTAGCTGTTCAAGTATATTTAACTACTGATTATCTGTTATACAAGTACTCGTATCTAATTTAGGGTTTAGTGTACAGTACTTTCCGAAGTAATTATTGTAGACATTATATCTGTGTCGTAAAGTGGTTGATAGGCACATTCGATTAGCTCTATTAACTTCTAGGTAGGAACACTCCGTGATACATAACGTAGAACCTATAGCGATACGGCTATAGGTCGTCAGGCGGTGGTATTTTCCTATCTGGACAACGCAGTGTATTTACTACTACTTATTATTTTAAATACCGTAGTACCCTGTCCGTTGTAATAACCGGTTTTCTAACCCTTTGTTAGGCTGGTTTGTAGACTTCTTGTAAAATTACCCTAAAAATTCGTATTTGTGTTTTTGTAAATTTTTGTGTTTATTTAGAGATTGTAATCTCAACCCGAATTGTACGTAATTTGTAGTATTAAGTAACTTAGGTAAATTAGTATTATTTGTTTTAGTGTCCTGTACGTAACACTTCACTGAAAGCGCACCGCTTTGTGTAGTGATTACTCCCCAGAAATAATAACATTTATTTCAAACATTGACAAAACCCATTAAAACGGGTATATATATATTATAAATCAAATCTAACGATTTATAAATAGTAGGCCTACCATATAACCATTAGGTCTCAATATCAGTTGGATTACTGCTTAAATAACGGTAATAAAGTAAGTTAAAGTAACCAAGTAACCCTAAAGTTCAGAAATTCAATTATTCCAAAATAATTGATATACCGGTATTTACGATAGGCCTATTATTTATTTCTATAAATCTAGGCTGAAATTATACCGGTACTTGTAATTAATTCTATTCCAGAATTATATATACTACAAACTGTAAGCTGTATACCGGTATTCCGATAGGCCTATTATATATTTATATATATTTGTGCTAAAATTATACCGGTATTCTGTGATAAACCTAGTCTGTAATAATACTTATATACTTATATATACTATAAGCATACCGGTATTTAATATATTATATATATCACGCTACACTGAGTAGCAGTACCGGTAATTAATTACTAGGCTAGCAGTTAATACTGAGTTACTAGACTTACTCAGACTGTAATACAGCAGTAGACATTCAACGGTATACATAGTCATGTCTGATACTAAGCAGAACCTGTCAGACAGTTTATTAGATGTAACTATCTGCGACTCAGATAGAGACGTACAACCGTCTGGTCGTAAATCCAGTTCACCTCCCACTGTGAGGAAGGTCATCCCTCCAGTAGTAATAACAGAACCTAGGCTGGTCCAACATCGTAGGTCTATCATAGGCACTCGAGCTCAGGTCAAGCGGGACCAAAAGGCAGCGGAACAGCAACAACCCGCTAGTCAAGAACTTATTCCTCAGCGGCCCAGCAGCTCCAGTAGTGAGGATACTGTAGAGCTGACACCCGAGCGCGGAGCAGAGATGACGGATGCGGTTTATACGGATCCCCTTCTCATCCTTCCTGCAGCCGTGCTCACTGGGTTATTGATCGCGGTGGAAGAACACCAGATCGATTGGGCGAGAAGTCAACGGTCAACTAGAGATAGCTACGCGGGATACACGAGTGAAGAACTGAAGTCTATTGTCGAGTCGCAATGGAACTTCCCCGGACCCGGACTCCCGTTTGATTTATCAGAAGCTGCCTGGGAAGACATACACCGGATGGGAGTAGCCAAGGAAACCATCGATCCAGCTGTATGGAAGAGGTCCGCAGCCGGATACGCACAGGGATTCTTCAGCTCTATGGAGCGAGTAGAGAGACAACTGTTTCAACAACCTCAAGGACCTCAAGAGCAGGGATCGCTGCTTTATCAAGTTAGAGAAAGAGTTTTGCGGATTAGGCTAATCTTATCCGCCTTTGAGGAGGCTTCTAAAAGAAAACAAGACACGTCGTTGCAAGTTGCCGTAAAAACTTGGTTTCAACGGGTGAGTCGCCAGGTTCAAGGAGCAGCTCAGTGGAAAGCTCAGTTGGAGGAGCGCTCAACCCATGGAGAATCGACGGACGCTATTTTTTCCCAAGTGGAAAGTGAAGCGACGGCAGAGAAACCGCATAAGAAGGATGCCATTGATATCTATCTGTCAGACTATCAGCGTTTTTTGGGAGATGATGAGTTGAGGAGAAGGTTAGAGGGACTTAGCCCTAATAGCGAAGGAGCCAAACTCGTGTTAGATGCGATTGATGTGGATAGGTTAGCGGCGAACCAAGCTAAATTCGATGAACAACTCCGCATCGCTAGAGAACAAGAAGAACAAGTAAAGAAAAAACGTATAGAAGACAGAAAAGCAGCGGCAGTAGCAGCAGCAGTGGCAGCTGCAGAAGCAGAAACAAAAGCGGCAGCGGCAGTGGCAGAAGCAGAAACAAAAGCGGCAGCGGCAGTGGCAGCAGCAGAGGCAAAAGCGGCAGTAGCAGCAGCAAAGGCAGCGGCCGAAGCGGAAGGACGCAAGCGGGAGGCAGTGGCAGAAGCCGAACGGAGAGCGACTGAAGAAACCACCCAATTAGAATTGGAAAACATTCAGGAGAATCAAGACTGCATAAATAAACAGTTAACAGCTAGTAATATGCAGATGATGAATCGATCTACTCCCAAACGACAGGGATATACATCATCTGAGGAAGGCGATACCACCGACACTGAAGGCGGAAGAAATCGATCTCGCCTAAGCAGACGTAAAAGAACATTCCACCGGCAGAAATTGCCTGATTTGCCTCCAGCTGTTAGAAGGCAACTAAATAACACCAAAGTAGGTAGTACAGAACCCACAGACCAAATAATTACAATAGAGAGACTCCCTACTATAGTAGATGAGCCTGAAATAATTAGGCCTGTTCCCGAAGCTACCCTTTCGGTAGTAGAGACACCTGTACTCCCTGAACCTACTTCTCAATTCCCTTTGCACAGCACTAAGCTACCTGTGCCCAGCAGAACAGTCCATGAGACAGTGCATACCCTGGACTCCGAGCGAAATATTCCAGATTTGTCGCCCGTTGTCCCTCGTCCGCCCGCTACAACGTTGGCGACTCCCGCTTCGGCGGTCGAATGGGTGGACGAGAGACGACGG
>JAUCBJ010002881.1:0-38312 GCA_032718475.1 Nemertoderma westbladi | reverse complement strand
ATTATATAGAGTGGAGACTATTATATAGTCTCTATAGAGTGGAGACTATTATATAGAGTGGAGACTATTATATAGAGTGGAGACTATTATATAGTCTCTATAGAGTGGAGACTATTATATAGAGTGGAGACTATTATATAGAGTGGAGACGATTATATAGAGTGGAGACGATTATATAGAGTGGAGACGATTATATAGAGTGGAGACTATTATATAGAGTGGAGACTATTATATAGAGTGGAGACGATTATATAGAGTGGAGACGATTATATAGTCTCTATAGAGTGGAGACGATTATATAGTCTCTATAGAGTGGAGACGATTATATAGAGTGGAGACTATTATATAGTCTCTATAGAGTGGAGACGATTATATAGAGTGGAGACTATTATATAGTCTCTATAGAGTGGAGACTATTATATAGAGTGGAGACGATTATATAGTCTCTATAGAGTGGAGACGATTATATAGTCTCTATAGAGTGGAGACGATTATATAGAGTGGAGACTATTATATAGTCTCTATAGAGTGGAGACTATTATATAGAGTGGAGACTATTATATAGTCTCTATAGAGTGGAGACTATTATATAGAGTGGAGACTATTATATAGAGTGGAGACGATTATATAGAGTGGAGACGATTATATAGAGTGGAGACTATTATATAGAGTGGAGACTATTATATAGTCTCTATAAAGTGGAGACTATTATATAGAGTGGAGACTATTATATAGAGTGGAGACGATTATATAGAGTGGAGACGATTATATAGAGTGGAGACTATTATATAGAGTGGAGACTATTATATAGTCTCTATAAAGTGGAGAATAATAGTTATTGAATGTATTTGGTTGGAAGTTATTCATGTTAATTATTGAATCAAATCGCCATGGCGACATATTTTCCAACTTTATTTCGCAGTGCGACATTATTTCTCAGTATATCCCTAAGCCATACATTTTACTGTGTATTTCCAGAATTTCCAGTATGTCACCGCGTCATTATTAGGTTGTTCTAGAAAGTTTAAGTGCATAATTACAAATAATTCCCCATAAATAAATAAAATTAGATTCGCCATTGTTGTAGTATATTTGGGTAGACTTTTTAGAAGGTCTTAAACATAGCAACGGAGAAAATTACCATAGGAACAGCTCTTATAGTAGATATGACGATTTAAAATTTATAGCAGATTATTTAATGGCATATTTCGTTTTTTGAAAATACCATAGCAACCAGGCCAAAACGACCTTCAAAGATAGCAATATTGACCATGTCCATAGCAACGGGCTTTGTAATGCGTATTCAGTGGTCGTATCATTCAGTGGTCGTATCATTCAGTGGTCGTATCATTCAGTGGTCGTATCATTCAGTGGTCGTATCATTCAGTGGTCGTATCATTCAGTGGTCGTATCATTCAGTGGTCGTATCATTCAGTGGTCGTATCATGATGGAACTATCACTATTATATATCAAGTATAAGGAATAATATGCATTCTTTTTCAGTTTCCAGTTGCCATGGCAACGAGTAACCTTGACTAAAACCAAGCTACATATTAGCCGCAGCGTTTTTAAATCAACCTCTACCCCCACTATATCGAGTATAAGTAAAAATATGCAATATGTTTGTTTTACTTTCTAGATGCCATGGCAACACGTCAAAATTGTTAATAAATTGTCTTTAATATCAGTTAGCCGTTTACACTAAGTAAATTTACCACAATTATAACATTCTTAACTATGGAATTAAATTGTGAAAAGAATCGCAATTCCGACAGTATTCAGTGCACATAACACCGTTACGCCTACAAGAACATCGCTGCGTTATCAAAAAATAAAACAGACATTTGGCTGTTATCTTTGTTGACTTCTTCAAAGCCTTTGATTCAATCTCTCGCTCACGTATGTTCAGCATACTTTCATTACTGTATATGGGATTCCTGATGAAATTATTGCAGCAATCAGATCAGTATACGATGGTTCGACAACATTTGTGTCTACTGTTGACGGTGACACAGAACCATTTGAAGTGTTATGGGGCGTCCTCCAGGGAGACACACTTGCACCATTCTTGTTCATTATTGTGGTTGACTATGTTCTACGCATGTCCTTAGATCATCATAAATGATGATGGTCATTGTTCATAATTAGCACTTTAATGCTTTGATGTTATTATCGTTCTATTATTTCACTCGTTGTCGCTCGGGAAACAAGATCACTCGTGCCGTAACGCAATAAAGTGCTATTTCATGAACAATGACGTAGGTATATAGTTATTAGAATTATCTGAACACTTCATTATCGTTACGATACAGCACTCTTTATTTATAACTTCATACCGGGGCTGTTCCCATTGGAATAATATTGAGTATAACGTTCCGGAACTCACCCCGCAGGGATCGGAAATCCATTGCTTTTGCGTAATGTCGTTACAGTGTAGAATTTGGTAACTTTTAGGAAAACCCTCAATAATGCCAGTTGGGCATCAGACGGATTATTGATGACTGCAATATTACCAAACCGAATCAGTTAAAACACTGAATACTTTCATGCAAGGAATAAAATGTATGCCCAACTAAAACAACTTAAATCCCATTTAAGTTCTCAAAATCTAAGCTGTTTAGAACACTTTACTAAAAGGGAACACTTAAGTTAAATAATGTTCTTAACTTGTTCTGAGATTAAAGTCACCCAAATTAACAAGCGTTTTTATATTGCACGGGATTACTGGATTTTAATATATTGCGAGACACCCTCCTGCATTGGGCGTATCACATTAAATTCTAAGTTATTTCTCTAACCAACATGGATTTGACATTGTCAGCAAGGTACTATTGGTTAAAAAGTATTGACAAAATTGAATAAGTTTAAGAATATGGGTCAATTAATAACAGCAGGTGATGGTTTATAAGCAAACAACTTGTACATTCTTTTAACGGATAAACTAGAGCCCGCATAGAAAGCCAAAACTCGAGAACTAAAAGCGACATCGCTAAGCCGTTTTCAGATTTGAAAACTTAATTGAATTCCGATTCTTATGAAACAAAAAAAATCTGACATTTTTCAAAAGTAGCGCGACACACCCCCCCCCCCCCCCCCCCCCCCCAACAACTTATTTATATAACAGGTTTTTAACCCGCCAATCAGATTGGTCGTTCTATATCGATCTATAATGGACCAGCTGCATTGAAGCTGCATATTGAGATGATATGATGCCGGCTTAACAAAAAAAAAATGTGCCACCAGACCACCAGCATAGAATACAATTTGCTCGCTGTGATGCAGCCCATACTATCTATCCCCATGACTTTTCCGAGATTATCCGCATCTCAAGGCCTGTGTCCTTTAAGAGGCGTCTAAGAGATTATCCCAATATATTATTTTGTTATTTATGAAGCGAGTTTTTTAGTCGAATGGCCAAAATTTACCAAGGACGAGAAAGAGAAAACATGAAAAATGCGGATAGGAGCTGAAGGGTCACTGCGATTATATTTGGCGACTATTTTATTATGCTGCATAGTGCAGGAAAACTGGTCTATCTGCATCGTAAAACTTACCCTTAGAAAGATTGACGGGATCTTCGAACGGGGGAGATGATTCCACTGGCGATGTAGAGTAATCTTGGAACACCGTCATGGCAATGTTCTCCTCACAGGCGAACATAAACTGGTCGTCAGAACCGTTGTCGCTTCTTGAGTCCTCCATTACCTAATGGGGGTGGGTAAGTAGAATAGTTAGGTAGTTATTATCCTGAGACTGGGTTAGGAAAGTAGAATATGTTAAGTAAAAGTCCTTGAATGGAAATTAATTATTCATTATTCAAATGTAGACCGTGAAAAATTTAGATTTACCTCACTTTCCATATACTGTATGTAGTTTTCAGTATGTCACTTGGATTCTTATGTGGTGATCAATAGGTCAAAGTTTATGTGATGGAGATATAGGCTGTGTAGTACATCGAATGTACATATAGCTGTGCAGTACATCGCATGTACATATAGTTGTGCAGTACATCTCATATAGTTGCGCAGTACATCGAATGTACATATAGCTGTGGAGTACATCGCATATAGCTGTGTAGTACATCGCATATAGTTGTGCAGTACATCGCATGTACATATAACTGTGCTGTACATCGCATGTACATATAACTGCGCAGTACATCGCATATAGTTGTGCAGTACATCGCATGTACATATAACTGTGCTGTACATCGCATATAGTTGTGCAATACATCGCATGTACATATAGTTGTGCAGTACATCGCATGTAGTTGTGCAGTACATCGCATGTACATATAACTGCGCAGTAGATCGCATATAGTTGTGCAGTACATCGCATGTAACTGTGCTGTACATCGCATATAGCTGTGTAGTACATCGCATATAGTTGTGCAGTACATCGCATGTACATATAACTGTGCTGTACATCGCATGTACATATAACTGTGCAGTACATCGCATATAGTTGTGCAGTACATCGCATGTACATATAACTGTGCTGTACATCGCATATAGTTGTGCAGTACATCGCATGTACATATAGCTGTGTAGTACATCGCATATAGTTGTGCAGTATATCGCATGTACATATAACTATGCTGTACATCGCATGTACATATAACTGTGCAGTACATCGCATATAGTTGTGCAGTACATCGCATGTACATATAACTGTGCTGTACATCGCATGTACATATAGTTGTGCAGTACATCGCATGTACATATAGTTGTGCACTAAAGTTGTGTACTAAAGTAAAGCAGGACATCCAAAATAAAAACTGCAAATCTGCATATGAGTCACTTTGGATAGAAATCGATACCAGTATTCTATTCGGCGTAGTATATCGACCCCCCAAAAATGTATCTTTTCTTGAAGATTTTCTTGAAGAAACGGAAAATGCACTGAACTACAATTATAGTAATACAATCATAGCAGGTGACTTTAATTGTGATATGTTAGATAAAAATAATGTGAAAGTGAAGGAACTTGAAAACTATATTATTACTTATAATCTAGACCTACTTAACGAACTTACCCCAACACGATATGGCAATGGGAAAAACAAAAACTCATTACTTGACTTATACCTCACTGATGTGTGTGTGTGTAGCGTAATGGTCCAACTGGACACGGTCGAACGGTATCAGAAATAAGGGTCTGACTTTATCAAGGCCTACATGCAGTCAGTATATTTACAGTCAGTATTAGGCAACGATTAGGCTACTTCCGGTAAGACAACCCAGCACATACGTCATTAACATTATCTATATATATAATTATTATATTGACCGCCACCATTATACAGTATAGAGTCCAGTACGATCCTATCATCTCCCTTACCGAGATTGAGATTGGCAGCTTGAGAAACTGAAACAATTTCAATTAAGCCGTGAATCGTACCACCGGTTTGATCTTCCTTGTGCTACGTCGTAGAATAGATTTCACTTTCGGTTCGACTTCAGTCAATAATGTAGTGGGTGGATATGGGATATTGTTTGTAGGGTTGTTTGGAGGTTCTCGTTTGTCCGGTTGAAATAGAGGACGGAGAAACCTTCTGTTTCGGCGATAAACTCGTCCAGATGGGAGTTTGAGTTGATAATCCCGCCTACTTCCCCTTTCCACTACAACGCCGGTCTTTGACCAGCGCTTTGTTCCAGGGTTCTGGATAAGCACCTTGGTTCCAGGGTCCAATTTCGGTAAAGCACGTGCGTTTCTGTCATAGTAAAGCTGCGCGGTCTTAGATGCACGCCAAGCAACTTCGTCAGCCGTTTTTGCTTCGGTTTGCCAGGTCTTATCGAATGCACGATAATGGAGAGGCAGTTGTGACCGAAGTGGATGGCCGTACACAATCTGCGCTGGAGAACGACCATCAATACGGGGTGTGTTGCGTAGTTCTAGAATACCCCGAGTAAATATTTCCGAATCAATTCGCCCATCATCCGCTTTTGCCACTAGACTTTTTACAATTTTTACTGAGACCTCCGCATGGCCATTCGACTGTGGATAATACGGCGTTGAGGGCACCCTAGCAACCCCCCAACGTTCTAAAAAGTCTTTAAAAACTTGTGAGTTATACTGTGGGCCATTATCAGTTCGTATACGTACAGGAACGCCGGTTTGAGCGAAATACTGATGCAATTTTGCAATAACTTGTTGTGCTGTCGGGTCACTATGCCACCGTGTGACAAAGGGAAATCCAGATAATCTGTCTACATATACTAAATATGCATGACCCGCAAAGTCAAACAAGTCGGATGAAACGGACTCGAAAACTCTCGAGGGTGTCGGGTCCGATAAACATGGTTCTTTCACATTACTCGGGAGTCGGTATTGGCACTTTTCACAGGATTGAACTAAAATCTCAATTTCATTATTGATTCCTGGCCAATATACAGACTCCCTAGCGCGTCTTTTAGTGCGCTCTATACCTTGATGGGCATCATGCAGTTTAGTCAAGATGTCTGCACGGGCTTCTTTAGGAATCACCATGCGACGTCCAAACAGCACAATCCCATCTTCTACACCCAGTTCATTCCACAATTTTTTTAACTGCTGAACCAACGGATTTCCAACCACTGTGGGTTCGAAATCGCCGTTAATTGCTGTGATTAAGGCCTGATAATCCTTATCATAACGAGAAACATTTCGCAGCTTCTCCAGTAATGGGTCTTTGTACGGTGAATATTTATAACTATCACATATTTCGTTATTAATTTTTTCGGATGCAGCCTGAAAAAGTGCCGCAATCACATACTTAGTTGCATCTGGGTCTTCGTCATTGTCGGGCGAAGGATCTGATACAGGTGCTCGCGAAAGTGCATCGGGAATGTAATGCTGCTTTCCCGTTTTCCACTCCACTGTAAAATTGTACCCACTAAGTTTCATTTTTAGATTTTGTAGTCTCATATTATCAATTACATCGAGTGTCTGAGTGTTCATAATAGGTAAAAGGGGGCGGTGATCTGTCACCACTGTAAAATGCGGTTGACCATACAAATAAATTCGACATTTCGTAATGGCCCATTGAATAGCTAGGGCTTCCAACTCAATTACCGCGTACCGCGTTTCACAGTCTTTCAAAAATCTCGACCCACATTGTATTAAATGCCATTCCTGATCAACTTCTCGTTTCTGCAATAATGCAAACCCTAAACCTTTGGTTCTGGATGCATCCGTTTCTAATTGTAGTTTTGCGTTTTTATCGAATGGGGCAAGAATGGGTGGGATTGCCAGCTCCTTTTTAACATTTTCAAATGCTAGTTCGTGATTGGCTGTCCAACTATATGCGTTTTTAACTTTCAAGAGATCGCGTAAAGGACAAGCCATTTCACTTATTTCATTTGAGAATCGCGCTAGTTGTTGAACTAGGCCCATAAAAGAACGTAGTTCAGTGCGATTGGTGGGAGCAGGAAAGTTAGTTATAGCGCTGATTTTTTCGGGATCAGCCTTCGTACCTTCCTGTGATACAATATACCCACCAAATTTAACTTCGCACAGTGCGAAATTAAATTTATTGGGATGAATGGTGATATTATACTGAGCACAACGTTCTAGAACTTCACAAATACGGCCAACATGGGATTTAAAATCTTTATCTGCAATTACCATGCCGTCTACCAGCTTATGAATATTGTCTATACCTCTTAGCGCCATATCAGCACGTAGATTATATGAGTCACCCGTACTTATGTAACCCATTGGAGCTCGGTTGAATATAAACCGTCCCAATGGTGTTATGAAACAAGTTAAGTCGCGGGCTGCTGGATCCAATAAAACTTGCCAATAAGCAGTTTTTGCGTCCAAAGTTGTAAAATATTTGGATTCTGGGGCGATTTCCGACACGACTTCATAGGGTGAATTACTCGGGTGTACTACCCGTTTGACTTGTTTATTTAAATTTGTCAAGTCTACACACACTCTGATACCACCGTCCGGTTTGGGTGCCACAACTAAAGGGTGGCACCACTCTGTTGGCCGATCTCCCACTGGCTCGATTATACCCTTCTCTACAAGATAATCGAGTTCAGTTTTTACTTCATTTCGTTTTGCAAAAGGAATTTTTCTCGCCGCATGAATTGCAAAAGGTGTAAAATTTTCTTTCAGTTCAATTTTCATAGGATCACCAATAGTTTTCCCACACATTGTTTTTAATTCCGTTTTGCAGTCGAAAACCGAACAGTAAACTGATGACAGTTTTCTGTGTACTTCCCCTTTCTCATTATCAGATGGATTTTCTGGTAAATTTAAAATCCAATTTTCCCGTTCTCTCTGTTTGAACACAACTTTAATTTTATCAACTTGTGTTTTAAGTGAACAACTCTGATAATTTAATTCCTGACCAAAATAAATTGGGGGAAGTGGTTTGGGCCAGTTTTCATGGATTAGACGTAATGCTTTGCACACTTTCAATGACAAATATAGTGACGTCACACCTTCACATACAGTAATGACATCTCTGATTTCTTGCCCTTCTAGTTTTATTAATAAGGAGAGTTGTCCTATTTGTTTAATAGAATTACCATTTATGTTCAATAAGTTGTCACTAGACGGTTCTAGAAAATTGGCTATGTCAATTTTCAACTTATCAGCTAATTGTACTCCACATACAGTACGATCTGAGCCTGTATCTGGGATTGCATCCATTTGGCAACAGTGCTGTCCATCATAGGACAAATTCACTTCAACTGCACATCGTTTATTAAAAACGCAAGATGCCACATTGATAGCAGCAGATGTACTGTCATTACTCACAACTGCTGCGGATTTATTCACTTTAGATGTGCAAACTTGGGCAAAATGGTTTCGTTTTTTACATTTGCTGCACGTTTTACCCTGTGCTGGGCAGAATTTACCCTGCCCGTGTTTGTCATAGCCACAACGCATACATTTATCGTCGTTAGACTGTTGGTTTCTAGATTGCGATCTTTTTCGGAATTGATATCCCTTATTATTACAACGCTGACGTGATCTCGATGTCTCGCTCGTAGCCGCCGCTGAGGAATAATCTGAACTTTCAGATCTCGAGATTTTCATTCTCCTTAAGTGGCTTCGCGCAGCCTCTTCACTGCGACAGAAGAGTACTGTTTCTTTATGGTCCAGTGCTGGTGACTTCGCGAGGAGATCTTGCCGGATCTCCTCGTCGTTTATTCCCACTGTAATCAACGTTGATATCCACTCGTCTTCTCGCATCCCGCGAAGACCCGCAGTCTCAGCCATTTCGCACAATCGAGTATAATAATTGTCGAATGTTTCGCATTCTTGTTGTTTACACGTTGTGAGTTCCCATCTGTCGAGTGCAATATTTTGCCTCCCTTTTAGATAGTTTTCGAATTTGTCGAACACTTCCTCAAGGGTTAATACCGTGTTCTGTGGTATCTCGACGACGTACTGCAGTTTAGAAAGTAACGCAGGGCTGCAGTATCCGAAGAATGCGGAGATCTGTTCGTCTCTTGGCTGAAGTTGTAGTTTTATAATCTTGGCGTAATTACACCATGAAACTCGCCAACGATTAAACCGTTTAATATCGATATCCTGATCGATTATAGGAGGTTTATTCACCGTAGCACGGGGCGCATTGTCTGACTTTACGCCAATCCCGGATCCGTGCTGGGTAACGTTTCCTATCTGCGCGTTGGGGTTTTGTATACCGGTAGGGAGTTTCGGGATTTCACCGAGAATCTTTATCACGGACAATCTTAAACCGGTCAGTTCAACTGTAATGTTATCGTACACAGTTTCCTCTACCGTACAATCGACATCGTTATCGAGCATTAACTGCAATGAGTCTCCAAGTTTTTCGGAGGAGACTTCTAACATACCTTTAAGTCTTTGAATGTCGTCAGTTAATGCCAGTGGACGCTCGTCTGGGGCGAGGACGTTTACTTGCTGGATCAAAGAGTTTAGTTGATTCCGCAGTCTGGAATAATTTGCTTTATATCCGGTGTGGCTTTTCTTTAAACGCGAGACGTTTACCTGATCGTCCATTTTATAAATTTATAGCTAACCACACAATATTCAGTAACACTGCGCCATGATGTGTGTGTGTGTGTAGCGTAATGGTCCAACTGGACACGGACGAACGGTATCAGAAATAAGGGTCTGACTTTATCAAGGCCTACATGCAGTCAGTATATTTACAGTCAGTATTAGGCAACGATTAGGCTACTTCCGGTAAGACAACCCAGCACATACGTCATTAACATTATCTATATATATAATTATTATATTGACCGCCACCATTATACAGTATAGAGTCCAGTACGATCCTATCACTCACTACCTCCCATAATAAATCCATTTATAATTCAATAACAAGACCGAGTGGCTTCTCTGACCACGATTATGTATTATTACATTGTGACACGAAGCTAAGCGCGACACCCACGTCCAAAAAAAGTAACATAAGAATAACATACAGAGATTATAAACAGTTCTCAGAAAAAATGTTCTTGCAGGATATATCGCAAATAAATTGGGCCCCACTATACAATAACGCGGACATTGACAAATCATATAATTACTTCGAACATGAAATTGAAAACGTACTAAACAGACATGCTCCTATAACAACAAAAACAATAACAGAAAACAGAACTAAGAACACTACAAACAAAAATGCATGGGAAACACAGGAACTAAAACAACTAAATAAACAAAAATGGACTCACTATATATCTGGAGAACAACTAAAACTGATGATGATTATGCAAACTTTAAGACGAATAGAAATAAATACAATAACTTAAATCGCACATTAAAAAATAATTATATGTAATCAAAATTTGCTGGGGCAAAAAATGCAAAATCACGCTGGAAAATAATTAACTCAATTTTAAATAAAAAAAAGTACGAGCGATATGATTAATACAATAAAAACTAAAAATGGAAAAATTGAACACGGTTGCAAAATAATAGCTAATATACTCAACTCTACATTTTTAACACTGGGACTACAGACTAGAAATATCACAAAACAAACACTACCTGTTAACACACATACCCCATTGTGCAATGATACTTTTTCATTTCACAATATCACTGTAACTGATCTCTTAACCATCTTGGATAAACTAAATACGAATAAATCTGCTGGTCCCTCCACAATTCCCCCACGCATAATAAAATTAATTAAGACAAAAATAGCCTACCCATTAACATATTATAATAAACCAAAGTTTAACCACATCGAAGTTCCCCTCAAACTTAAAAATGACTAATATTACCCCTGTTTTCAAAAAGGGAGACAGAGAGAATGCTACCAACTATCGCCCAATATCTGTAACATCCACATTTGCTAAAATTTTTGAAACCGTAATGCTAAACCAAATTGTATCATATATAACTAAAAATAAAATAATCAAAAATAAACAATTCGGTTTTCGCAAAGGATATGCAACTTCTGATGCATTAATTTACACTACAGAATCATGGAAAGCAACACTAGATAGCAATAAATATGTGGCCATTGCAGCACTGGATGTAGCAAAAGCGTTCAACTCTTTAAATCATAATATCCTATTAAACAAACTTACCCGACTCGGATTTCACACTACTGCCACCAACCTAATAGCAAACTACTTACATGATAGGGTGCAAAGAGTCAAAATTAATAATACTCATTCTGACTGGGCTAAAATTAATCACGGCATTCCACAGGGTACCCAAGTAGGACCTATCCTATTTATTTTATACGTAAATAACATATCCGCCTTCTCTGATTTAGATCTAATCCAATATGCTGATGACACTCTAATATTTGCATCACATTCAAATCCTTTAACAGCAACACACAATCTATCTGAACATGTAGACAAACTGGAACGTAACCTACTAGATATAAACCTAGATCTCAACACGGATAAGACAGAATTTATCTTACTTTCTCCAAAAACCAGAACACCGAGCATAGAAAAAATACAACTAAAAACACAGTCATACACAATTGAACAATCCACTTCAATTAAGTACTTAGGCGTTATTATTGATAATAGACTTAACTGGCACGCCCAAATTGACCAAATTACTCACAAAATGGCCCTTGCAATATCATGCCTACGCAATGTTAAAGGACAACTACCATTGAAGACAAAATTAAATATATATAAATCTACAGTATAACCTTACCAAAATTATTGCTCAGATTTGCTAGTACCATTACACAAACAATATGGATATAAACAAAAACTATATGAAATAGAGAAACAACAAAACTTTGGTTTACGCGTCGTCTTCAGTAAAAAGAATAGGGATTCCACCGGCACAGAACTTCGCACCATTGCTAAAATACCAAATTTACATTCACTGCGAGAATTTAAAGCTTTAAAATTCTTTCACAAATATACGCATAACTTATCCACCCTTTCAAACACATAGATCTACCATACTTACCAATTACTTTGTTAACTTCTGGTTCCCACAAACTTCTAAACCCACGCACGTACAATATTAAAATTCCAAAAACTTATTCAAATCATGGAACTTACAGTTTAACAGTGGCACTTATTAAAATATGGAATAGTATCCCCACTGAAATTAAAAAACAAGATACATATAAATTATTTCTACGCGACGTAAAAGCAAAATATTTGAAACACTACACTCGATACGAAGAAATAACTTAATCCCAGGAACAGGATATATACTGCACTGTGCTGCATTCACCTTTTATTAGTTTATTGTTATTGTTATTTGTTTAGATACCAGTAAAGTTGTTAGTAGTAGGCCCCGCCCCTACTTGATGTGTATGTTTTACGTATTTAGTTAGACCCCTGCTGGACAACTGACGCTTATTTCCTAGTTTTTAAATTATCAGCTTGTGCGACGTTTGTTTGCTAGCTGCCTCCAATTGGTTTACCAGGCGGAGTTTTAAGGAAATAAAAGATGTTTATTATTATTATTATTATTATTATATAGTTGTGCAGTACATCGCATGTACATATAACTGTGCAGTACATCGCATATAGTTGTGCAGTACATCGCATGTACATATAGCTGTGCTGTACTTCGCATATAGCTGTGTAGTACATCGCATGTACATATAGCTGTGCTGTACTTCGCATATAGCTGTGTAGTACATCGCATGTACATATAGCTGTGCTGTACTTCGCATATAGCTGTGTAGTACATCGCATGTACATATAGCTGTGCTGTAATTCGCATATAGCTGTGTAGTACATCGCATGTACATATAACTGTGCAGTACATCGCATATAGTTGTGCAGTACATCGCATGTACATATAGCTGTGCTGTACTTCGCATATAGCTGTGTAGTACATCGCATGTACATATAGCTGTGCTGTACTTCGCATATAGCTGTGTAGTACATCGCATGTACATATAGCTGTGCTGTACTTCGCATATAGCTGTGTAGTACATCGCATGTACATATAGCTGTGCAGTACATCGCATGTACATATAGCTGTGCAGTACATCACATGCACGTACATATAGCTGTGTAGTACATCGCATGTACATATAACTGTGTTGTACATCGCATATAGTTGTGCAGTACATCGCATGTACATATAACTGTGCTGTACATCGCATGTACATATAACTGTGTTGTACATCGCATATAGTTGTGCAGTACATCGCATGTACATATAGTTGTGCAGTACATCGCATGTACATATAGCTGTGCAATACATCACATGTACATATAACTGTGCTGTACATCGCATATAGTTGTGCAGTACATCGCATGTACATATAGTTATGCAGTACATCGCATGTACATATAACTGTGTTGTACATCGCATATAGTTGTGCAGTACATCGCATGTACATATAACTGTGCTGTACATCGCATGTACATATAACTGTGCTGTACATCGCATGTACATATAACTGTGTTGTACATCGCATATAGTTGTGCAGTACATCGCATGTACATATAGTTGTGCAGTACATCGCATGTACATATAGCTGTGCAGTACATCACATGTACATATAACTGTGCTGTACATCGCATATAGTTGTGCAGTACATCGCATGTACATATAGTTATGCAGTACATCGCATGTACATATAACTGTGCTGTACTTGTACATCGCATGTACATATAACTGTGCTGTATATCGCATATAGCTGTGTAATACATCGCATATAGTTGTGCAGTACATCGCATGTACATATAGTTGTGCAGTACATCGCATGTACATATAGCTGTGCAGTACATCACATGTACATATAACTGTGCTGTACATCGCATATAGTTGTGCAGTACATCGCATGTACATATAGTTATGCAGTACATCGCATGTACATATAACTGTGCTGTACTTGTACATCGCATGTACATATAACTGTGCTGTATATCGCATATAGCTGTGTAATACATCGCATATAGTTGTGCAGTACATCGCACGTACATATAGCTGTGCAGTACATCGTATGTACATATAGCTGTGCAGCACATTGAATGTACATATAACTGTGCTGTACATCGCATGTACATATAGCTATGCAGTACATCGCATGTACATATAGTTGTGCAGTACATCGCATGTACATATAGCTGTACAGTAGGGCGGTGCGTTTTTTACTTTTTTTCGATTTCATTGTTCTACCGGTGCACAAAAGTTGCCAAATGGTAAAAAAATAAGGCAAAAAAAATTTCTTTAAATTTCATCTATATCTTCACGGATCCCAAGAGGGTTGAAATTTTGTGCCATCGCGATGCACCATAATGAAATGTATAACAATATAACACATTGATGAAAGATCAATGACTCAAAAAAGAACTTCCTGCATGCATCAAATGTCATAAAATGGGTCCAAACTTAGTTAGATACCAAAATTTTAACTTTTGGGTCAAGGGAACTAGTGCCACAGGCACATGGCCAGAACCTACCATTTGGCGCAAGTGATGATTATTCTCAATTTTCGCGATGGCCAACTTTGAGTTCTCCTACTGCATTCATATTATGCTCATTAGAACCGCAATGGCCGATTTAGTGGGGGTAGACACCTTCAAAACAAACGTAGAGCGAATAGTTCTTGAGATATCGCAGAAAATGTGAAGTACGGCACAAGTCTACATTACCGCCTTGATGTGATATGGACAAATACACAATAAATGATATTTTGAATTATCTCAAGGAATCAAAAAATAGACACATCACAGAAATGATGGATATAATGGGTGAAGACACCTTCAAAATAAGAGTAGAGTCATTAGTTCTTCCGAGTTATTTTACAAAATGTCAAGACTATATGTCCACCAATTACTACTTGATATTGAGTTGACCCATTCCACACATTTTGTACAAAAACTATAGTGTATTATGTACTACTCTTTAATTTTGAAGGTCTCTGTATACACTAAATCAATTTGCTGCAGTGATGTGTATATTTTTGATGCCTTAAGATAATTAGAAGAAACATTTTTGTGTATTTGTCTGTGCATCAAGGCAGTAATGTTGACATGTGCCGTACTTAACATTTTCTGTAATATCTCAAGAACTATTCGCTCTACGCTTGTTTTGATGGTGTCTACCCCCACTAAGTCGGTCATTGCGGTTCTAATGAGCATAATAATAATGCCGTAGGAGAACTAAAAGTTGTCCATCACCAAAATTGGGAATAATCATCACTTGCGCCAAAGAGTAGGTTCTGGTCATGTGCCTGTGGCACAACTTCCCTTGATCCAAAAATTAAAATTTTGGTATGTAACTAAGTTTGGACCCATTTGATGACATTTGATGCATGCAGGAAGTTCTTTTTTGAGTCATTGATCTTTCATCAATGTGTTATATTGTTATAAATTTCATTATGGTGTATCGCGATGGCACAAAATTTCAACCCTCTTGGGATCCGTGAAGACATAGTCGAAATTTAAAGAAATTTTTTTTGCCTTATTTATTTACCATTTGGCAACTTTTGTGCACCGGTAGAACAATGAAATCGAAAAAAAGTAAAAAACGCACCGCCCTACTGTACAGTACATCGCATGTACATATAGCTGTGCAGCACATTGAATGTACATATAACTGTGCTGTACATCGCATGTACATATAGCTATGCAGTACATCGCATGTACATATAGCTGTTCAGTACATTGAATGTACATATAGCTGTGCTGTACATTGAATGTAATAACCTAATGTCGTAATAACCTGCCTAATAACTAAGCTAGTAGACTTAGTGTAAATTGTTATTTGTTATTTTAAATATGTTCAGATACATCATCTTCCAAAATTTAACAGTTTCAAAATTAAATTAAAGCAATAAAAAAACCTCAATCTATAAGAATAAACTAATAGAACTAATAAAATAGTAAGAAATACCGTTGTTAAACAATCTATTAAATGAAGCTGTCCTGCAATCACTCTATTGATCATAAATTGATAAAGCAAACATTCCTAATTGGCCCAAACATAGGGAGGAAGGGGGAATTCCATTTAATTAATGATTGGCAGATCAACAACAGACGGATGGGACATGTCACGCGTAACTAAAAGGGGCTAATTATTCACCTCCGCTAATGATGATTATTAAATTATTTCATTAAGTTCATGTAGGAAGTTCACTTCAACTTAACTTGAAAATATCAAGCTGAGCATAACTCTATAATAATTAGCTCTTTAGTTATTTTGTATTCACGTTTAGTTCGGAAGTTAAAGAGTCAATCATAATCAATCCTAAGCTACGCCTACAATCGACAGCAGACAACCGGTTACCACAAACAACAATGAAGCTGGGCGCTGCTGCACTCTTCACTTCATTACATTTTGAGGTTTGCGTTATAATAACTTGCCACTGTAACCTGTTCCTTTCTCTTAACGTTTATAACGGTTGCCTGCTGTCGGTTGTCTGCTGTAGGTTGACTGCTGTCGGTTGCCTGCTGTCGGTTGCCTGCTATCGGTTGCGTGCTGTCGGTTGACTGCTGTTGGTTGCCTGCTGTCGGTAGCCCGCTGTCGGTTGACTGCTGTCGGTTGCCTGCTGTCGGTTGCCCGCTGTCGGTTGCCCGCTGTCGGTTGCCCGCTGTCGGTTGCCCGCTGTCGGTTGCCCGCTGTCGGTTGCCCACAGTCGTTAGCCCGCTGTCGGTTGCCTGCTGTCGGTAGCCTGCTGTTGGTTGCCCACAGTCGTTAGCCCGCTGTCGGTTGCCTGCTGTCGGTAGCCTGCTGTCGGTTGCCTGCTGTCGGTTGCGTGCTGTCGGTTGACTGCTGTCGGTTGCCTGCTGTTGGTTGCCTGCTGTCGGTAGCCCGCTGTCGGCGGTTGACTGCTGTCGGTTGCCTGCTGTCGGTTGCCTGCTGTCGGTTGACTGGTGTCGGTTGATTGCTGTCGGTTGACTGCTGTCGGTTGACTGCTGTCGGTTGCCTGCTGTCGGTTGACTGCTGTCGGTTGACTGCTGTCGGTTGACTGCTGTCGGTTGACTGCTGTCGGTTGGCTGCTGTCGGTTGCCCGCAGTCGGTTGCCCGCTGTCGTTAGCCCGCTGTCGGTTGCCTGCTGTCGGTAGCCTACTGTCGGTTGCCCGCTGTCGGTAGCCTGCTGTCGGTAGCCCGCTGTCGGTTGCCCGCTGTCGGTAGCCTGGTGTCGGTTGACTGCTGTCGGTTGCCCGCTGTCGGTTGCCCACAGTCGTTAGCCCGCTGTCGGTAGCCTGCTGTCGGTTGCCCGCTGTCGGTAGCCTGGTGTCGGTTGACTGCTGTCGGTTGCCCGGTGTCGGTTGCCCACAGTCGTTAGCCCGCTGTCGGTAGCCTGCTGTCGGTAGCCTGCTGTCGGTTGCCCGCTGTCGGTAGCCTGGTGTCGGTTGACTGCTGTCGGTAGCCTGCTGTCGGTAGCCTGGTGTCGGTTGACTGCTGTCGGTTGCCCGCCGTCGGTTGCCCACAGTCGTTGTTAGCCCGCTGTCGGTTGCCTGCTGTTGGTAGCCTGCTGTCGGTAGCCTGGTATCGGCTGACTGCTGTCGGTAGCCTGCTGAAGGTTGCCCGCTGTCGGTAGCCTGGTGTCGGTTGACTGCTGTCGGTAGCCTGCTGTCGGTTGCCCGCTGTCGGTTGCCTGCTGTCGGTTGCCCGCTGTCGGTAGCCTGCTGTCGGTTGCCCGCTGTCGGTAGCCTGCTGTCGGTTGACTGCTGTCGGTAGCCTGCTGTCGGTTGCCCGCTGTCGGTAGCCTGGTGTCGGTTGACTGCTGTCGGTAGCCTGCTGTCGGTAGCCTGCTGTCGGTTGCCCGCTGTCGGTAGCCTGGTGTCGGTTGACTGCTGTCGGTAGCCTGCTGTCGGTAGCCTGCTGTCGGTTGCCCGCTGTCGGTAGCCTGATGTCGGTTGACTGCTGTCGGTTGCCCGCTGTCGGTAGCCTGGTGTCGGTTGATTGCTGTCGGTAGCCTGCTGTCGGTTGCCCGCTGTCGGTAGCCTGGTGTCGGTTGACTGCTGTCGGTAGCCTGCTGTCGGTAGCCTGGTGTCGGTTGACTGCTGTCGGTTGCCCGCTGTCGGTAGCCTGCTGTCGGTTGCCCGCTGTCGGTAGCCTGGTGTCGGTTGACTGCTGTCGGTAGCCTGCTGTCGGTATCCTGCTGTCGGTTGCCCGCTGTCGGTAGCCTGCTGTCGGCTGACTGCTGTCGGTAGCCTGCTGTCGGTTGCCCGCTGTCGGTAGCCTGGTGTCGGTTGACTGCTGTCGGTAGCCTGCTGTCGGTAGCCTGGTGTCGGTTGACTGCTGTCGGTTGCCCGCTGTCGGTTGCCTGTTGTCGGCGTAGCGATTACACCCCCAAATTACTTATTGGACGCTTTTCTTAACTGAGATCAAATCTGAAATTCAATGCTCCGGCCGCTCCGACAAGGAATGATAACATTTTGTTGCTATTACACATGTATATTACATGTGTATATTACACATTACAAAATGCCGGATATTTGGTGTTTTATATTTCCAATATAGAAATTGATAGGATGAAATGGAAGATATTGTATTTCCTCTCGTAGGGCAAAAGTTAGATATAAAGTAAATGACGATTAAAAAAATAATAACAACAAAAACACATTTAAAAAAAAAGTCCGTTCAGTGAGGTTTCATATCAGGCCCGGACTTCCGGAAAGAGTCCGACGGATATCCGACCGGATATATAACATTGATATTCGATGAACCTTGAAATAAAACATTATCATACACGCTTCCTTACCTGGAGACCCGACTCTACTGGTTGGAGAGATGAGATTGCTAAATCGCGGTTGATTTCTCCTCTACTCCCATGGTTGGGTACAAATCGTACGAAATAGTCGGGAAATAAATCCTCTACAAAAAAACAAAAGTTAATATATAAAAATAAATTTCTGTCCCTCACAGGGTGAGATAGACATCCAACCCATCCCACCACCCATATCTTGTACAACATAATACACAGAGCCGTATACAATTCCCCAGTCTGCAGCTGGAGGGCATCTTCTCCCACGTTGTTATTTACCTGTTTGTTAGATAAAACTTGGCGTTGGCAGGCATATACTACGTATACGTATATACGTATATACTATTGTTCGCAAATCTGCCACGCATATATCGTAGCAGTCACGTTCAGTGTTCACTGTTCAGTAGCACTCAGCTACTACAAGCCTGAATCCTACAAGGCCACAGTAGTTAATAAATATGGCTGCAGTTGGGTATACTTAATGATATTGTAATTACTAAGGTCTATGGCCCAATGACAATTCGGTTACATAATGGTGAGTATTTAGGGGGACTACTACTAGGATCGGCATGCTTAAGAATGCGTTTTTAAGGATGCTGTACCAGCTTGTCGACAAAATTGCGCCGCCACAACTCCCTATGACCCATGACATTTGCTAGATCATCCGCATCTTCAAGGCCAATGTCCTTTAAGATGCGTCTCAAGAAATTCATGGGCTGTCCACCATGCTTATTTACGCCATGAGGCTGCCAAAGTACAAGATTATGCACTGGCTGGTCCTCACGGCGAAAGCAATGTCCTGCAAAGCGGAGGCGATTTTGTTCTAGTGTCAAGCTTGGGGGAACCAATGAGACACCTCCAATGTTACATAGTGTCTGGTTGGAGATGTGTGCATTGTACTTGACACAATGAACCCGGCGTAGCATTCTTGTGAATGTGCCATCCAGAGATTGGGTGTCCTCAGCAGTTGGAGCCCAGCATGGACTCCCGTAGAGGAGTACTGGAACTACTGCTGCTCTAAATAATCGGACCTTAAGTTTCCGATTAATTCTCGGTGACTTCCAAATCCTGGAAAGCCTATTCAAGGCTGCCCATGCCTTTCCCTTACGTATTCGAAGGTCCTCACCTGACTTCCGGATCCATGATCCCAGGTAACAGAAGTCGTCCACATGCTCAAGCATACCATCTTTTGAGCTTATGCTCAACCGATCAGAGACTTGCTGAGGACTTCCAAAGCTAACTGTCAAAATTTTGGTCTTTCTGGAGTTAATAAAAAGACCAACACTAGAAGAGCACTACATGACACTAATGAGCTGAGGAGCCGTAGGGCTCCCTCTAGTGATTCTGAGAGTACTCCTAAGTCATCAGCAAAGTCTAGATCAGTTAGGTACTTGGCAGGATTTCCTCGACTACTGGAGCCAGTAGGTGGAATTTAAGCTGTAAGGTCAGGCCAGGGTCCCCAGATCCAGCTACCACTACGGCAGGAATGCGATACCACCTGTAGTATAGCTGTCACCCCAGTAGAGCAGTCCTTAGCGGATGTCTATTAGAACATACATATTTTTGTCTGGCCTCCCTTCTACATAAAGATTACACCAGCATTTTAATATTCCAATCTTCTATAAATATTCTTTCCCAATAATCTAACAAACAAAATTATTGCTACCAGCGCTTATCCTTAATACACCCGGACCTAATGCATTTACTTCGTACTTCTAGTTATCTAGCAAGAAATAATTTTGATTATTTTATATTTTGAAAATTTTAAAGATAAGAAGCAAAAGAAGTTTAAGATAAAAAAGTAATTATTATATAATTTTTTTAAATTGAGTGGTTATTGTTGGATATGCGCAGACAGGATGCGTAGATAGTGCATGTAACATCCGCACCGCGCCAGGGGTGCGGATGCGAATATCCGCGGATGCGGACATTCACCACATCCCTAGTACTATTACCACCCGTATCAACCACACACAACCACACAATCAACTGGAAGGATCTCATTTCCACTGTCCGAGTTCGCTCGACCTAGTAGTAGTAGTATAGTTTAAGCGGCGGAAAAATAATTATAAATTACAACAAATACTGATAGTATGGTTGTTTAACGACGATGGAGAGTTGAAAATGAATCCATAGAAATAGGCCTATATACTACAATACAGTACCTCGTCCACTAGAATAATCCTCCACTAAACGAGTGGCTACGTCGTCACTGCCGTCTGGGAACCGATGAGAAAGCGATTTGAACTCGGAATCTGACAGCTCCGCCCAATTCCTCGCCACTTCTTTCAGAATATCAACCTGAATTATAAAGATAGCAAAAATTATAGGCCTGTCGGGGTAGGCCTACCGGTATAGGCCTAATGACCCCACCTAATTTTAAAATTTACCATGTTCTGATGTTAGATTTTTCAATAAAACAATAGGGGCTCAAAGGTGTGTAGAGATATGCTCCTTATTGAATCTGGTATTCAGCCACCAGTCCGCGCCACTTCCTGTACTATATGTTAGAAAATACCGACATCCACAAGCAAAAATTCCCTATTATTCTACGTCATGTACTGTTGCTGCAAACTAACACAAACTCGGATGGGATCAGCATAGGGCAGTAGGATAGAGAACCTGCTTTCAATCCCCAACGATCCGGCCCGGCAGTTGCTTCAATTGAAGTTATCAAAAGGTCCCTTCGGTCTGGTGCTGAGAGTTCCACGAAACGCCGCTTCTACCTGTTTGCCTGTTGCATACCTAACCCCTCACTAACTGACTAACCCTGTAACCCGTCCAGCCTACCGTCTAACCGTAATTCAATCGTTGTAACTCGTACCGCAATGACTGAATGAAGAGCAGAAGAGCACCGGGTGCGGATATCAGTGATAGCACTATCCCGGTTCCGCCTCGGCTACACATCGCTACCAGTTCTGCAGTTGAACTAGGACGTTGCGTTAAGTCAGCAAGTCAGTTTCAGTTAGGGGAGCACGAATTTAGTTATAAAGTAAAGTTATAAAATTAGTTATTACTGTAGCCTATTACCGGACTGCCGCCTGTCGGCTGTCGGTATGTTATTTAGAGCTGTTGAGAGACTGTTGACTGTTAGACCTGTCGACACTCGACAGTGACGGTGCCCTATTATAAATATTTATGTTTTATCTCGCTGTCAGGTCAATCTGTCAATAAATACAGAAATAAATAAATAAAAATTAATATAATCAGATATTACCGTATACAGTATATAGCTGTATAGCTGTATAGGGCCAGCTGAGGGCCTACTGATATATAGGCCAGTAGGCTTAGGCTATATGCTATATCCTGATATCCAGATATCTGACTTCTATCTACCTACTGACCTACCAGCCTACTGCAGTACTGCCAGATTGTTGTACCATGGCCTACTATATCTGTATATATCTGTATATAGTAGGCCATGGTTGTACTATGTCAGAATGTGTACCGGTACCTCCCCACTACCTGTCTACCTACCACCTACTGACACTGACTGACTAACCTAGCACCTAGGCAGCTAGGCCCAGGCAGCGCAGCCCAGCCCAGATATCTAGCCTTGTAGGCTGTAGGCCAGAGCCACCAACCAAGCTGCCAAGTTTGTACCGGTAGTTCCAGAGATCTCGAGACATACCGGTAGGCCTACTGCAGTACTGACATACCTGGCGGAGAGTTAGAGTTCTCACAATAATGTTGTCATATATTTCTAGAAAGCGTTCGGTATTATTTTCACGTAACTCTGCGGCCAGTAAGAAAGTCACTTGTGGGTCTATACCATACTCCCCGAGCAGCTCCATTCGGCGAATTACCGGTAGCAAACAGCGCCGTAGGCCTATCTGTAGATTCGTTCACTTCGTAAGAATCGGCGGTCATCCTTCCATCAATTCAATATTAATTATTTTGAGAAACATACCGGGTACAGGCTGACAGGGGTAGTTAAATAACGGCATTGCAGCAGTGCAGTATCTGAGTATTGAATGTGTAGGCTCAGTGTAGGTACAATTGCCTGATTACAGGAATACTGCAGTACTGCAGACAGCTCAATAGGAGTTGGTTAGTAGATTAGCAGGTAGGGTGTAGGGCTGTATTGCCTATTGTAGGAAGATTACCAAGGTGACAATTAACACTAAGCTGCTAATGGCGGATTTCTGTAATACGAAAATTTGTACGAACGTTTCCTTTGGCCATTTGGTTCACTTTGCAAGAAAAAGTGCTAGCCATATGTAAATTCCAACATGCGACCATTTGCGGACGTTTTCATGCGACCGGATTAAAAAGATATAATTATATAACCCTTAAACAATTAATTGTAGTGGAGATTTCCAGAAAATGATTTACATTTCTCATTTGCACTACATTTGGTTGGATACATAATTTTATGATGATAACTATTTTTTTTGTTTATTTCCATGGCAACCGTAATAAATAAACATTTGTAATTTTTATTACCCCACCATCATCACCAATACCTTGGTGAAGTGGTTGCATTGAATTCACATCTGTCCAGATGTCGTGGGTTCGATCCCCGCATGGGAGTTCGTTTCGGCACGAATACTTTGAACTAACCAGGGTGTATCTACTAGGATAAATGGAACTAACTCTGATAAATTACCATTTTGTTATACAGAACGTTAAATTTACCTTGCGCAGTTCTTATATTTACTTAGGTTCACTCTTAACATCGAATGGTAAACTTATAACTGTTTTGAAATTACATAAATCCAGATGTGAAGAATACATTAATAAATTCAGTATTTTTTGTGCTAATAACTTCTCAGTACCGTTTCTATGGAAACGGCGAGTTTTTGAGGCTTGTGTAGTTTCAGCACTCACCTACGGGTCAGAATCAAGGCTGAATAGTAACAGTGATATTATAGACAAAACAATATTATCGTTGAGTAAAAATTTTACTGTCTGTGCGAATACAAACCCCCCTCAGATGTATGTTTGGTGGAGGCTAATATTCCACTGCATTATTACATTGGATTTTGACGGCCAGGAAACGCTACGTACAAAAGCTATTAAAATTGGACGACAAGGAGCTTCCCGTAGTTAAAATTTTTAACTTATGTAAAGAAGCCAATACGCCGGGGTATAAAATATAAATGGAATCTTTACTGTACAGTACAATAGCAATGACCCATTAGCACCTGTTAGGATGAGAATAGATAGATAGATTTATTTATACATTATGTAAAAACAATAACAAATACACCAAACAATGTACCGGTATAAAGGTATTGTCCAACATAACATATAGGATTACCCCTAAAGCTTTGCAGCTTATTTCCAAGGGGGTCCTTTATGTTACTTGGTTACAAATACAATATTACACTACGCTAACCTAAAACCAATATAAAACGTAATTACACTATATACGAGTACAACTTTACCGAGAGCGTGACAATGTCCGACTCAACGATAAAGATGTAATGTACAGAACAATTTATTATAAAACGTAATTACAGTATAAATAGTAAATAACTAATAAACTAATAACTTACTGTAGGACTATTGTACCTTTTTTTACATTGCACACGGAGGTGAGATTTAACAGCAGATTTAAAAGAATGTTGATTATCTAGGTTTTTAATTTCATTAGGCAGAGCGTTGCAATTTTTAATGCCGTTAAAAAAGAAAGTATCAGATTCAAAGGATTTACAATTCGGGAGGTAGAAGTTTGAAGCACTAGCTCTGGTACTGTAAGAGTGTGTATCGCGTACTCTGTTGAATTTTTGTTTTAGGTAATTGGGACATTTACCATTATACACTTTATGCACATGGTTAAGGCGTAGCTGCTTAACTCTACTATCTAAGTTAAGTAGTCCAGATTCAGAAAAGTTATCTGGAGTTAGGTGGTGCCTAGGTTTGTAGTCTTTAATAAATCGTACTACTTTATTCTGAGCTACTTGTAAAAGCTTTTGCGGACATAACAAGTCATTTTTACACAATGCGCAGAATACTCTAAAATAGCCCTAAAATTGTTCAACTACGCGTCGGACAGAAATTAGAACCAAGATGACGAAATCTGTCAGCTGATTCTTTATGTGCGTGGAGATTCCTTTGTTTGAGCTTATTCAGCCAATCAGAGCAATCTTCCCAGTTATGCCAGTAGAGACCTACCTGAGGAAACTGATGCATGCGCAGTTATCGTTTTTCTGAGAATTAGATTCCTCTCAGAATTCTGTACTAAGTACGGACGTTTCAGACTTTAGCCCAAGAACATCTGATGGCTGGAGTTATAAGGACGTAAATCTATTAACAATTCATACTGGTCATACACTTGTCATTTGTTATCACTGAACTTCATGAACACATACTGACTGTTCACCGCACTGTTTTAATGCTGTTTTATATTGTGTTACTTGCTGTTTATATTGATGGATGTTATATTTGGAGAATACCGATAAATAATCGTAAACCCCTCAACTTTCTTGATTACTGAGGTAAGCGGAGGAAGGGTTTACCGGTAGCAACTGTGACTCAAAGATTATAGTGGTTTTTGTGTAAATTAAATGCTATTTCATAATCCCTACGTGTGTCAGTTGCAATCTTCCTTATATATGATAAAAATCAGTGACGGTCGGCAAATTAGTGTGAATTAGTGTAAATTAGTGTGAAGTAGTGTGAAGTCGTGTGAAGGTTAATAAAGCATCTCCTAAAGAATGCGCTATTTACGAGATTCCATAGCCATCTAGTTGTGATTAGTGTAAGTCATAACTCTGTTTTTATACTTAAAGCGCCACGTCCCAAAGGAACTGTTAATATTTCCCCGAAAGTAAATATAGTTGTCGGAAATTATATAGTAGCGATCAATCGAATAATACAAAGTAGCGTACACCGCAATAACTTTCTCTGGAACTCGAATCCAGTCTCCCACACCGTGGGTCATACGCCGCGCACGGACTGGCTTCGGCGGATGAAAATTCAGTACACCAGGTAATTGGTACGGGCAAAGTCGATTCATAATTAAAAATACATTTAAATTGGCAGGTTAAACTGCTAAAAGGTCTAAAAGCGCGAACACTACTTGTAATTTACATTTAAGCTGTTTGGTTAAGCCTTCATACCAAGAAGAGCATGCATAGACCATGTGACACTGTATTAAAGAAGAGCAAAGTAACTTGCGGGAGTCGGTGTTTAAACTTTTTTATTTCTGTATAGAAACCTAAGCCAACTGTTAACTTTCGAGAAAATATTTTTCACTGTACTTTCTCCTGATAAGCAGTTATCCAATGTGGCGCCTAAATATTTAACTTCCTTTTTATTTTCAATCTTATGTCCATTACTAGTGACTTCAAACTTAGTTACCTTCTTTAACTTTCTTTTGGAACCAAACAAAATACTTTCAGTCTTACCGTAGTGAATGGATAGCTTATTATCAACCAACCACTCATTACAGGATTCTAGAACTGCACTTAACTTTTGGGAAATATGGATAGGATCTTTATGAGATAAAATAAGAGCACTGTCGTCGGCATATAAAATGAGTTTAAAATCGGGATCTATACTACTTATCATATCATTTACATAGCATACAAAAAGCAGATGAGCTAATATACAGTACTACCTTGCGGTACACCACAGGTAATCTCTTGTACAGTAGACTGCGATTTGCTAATGACTACAGTTTGACCTCTGTCTGACAGGTAGGACTTGAACCAGTCTATAGAACCTACACCCATCAGGCCTAACTTACCAAGGAGAATTTCGTGATCTACAGTATCGAAAGCCTTTTGTAGGTCCAACATTACCATACCGGTATATAAACCCTTTGCGTTATTACATATAATTGTATCAGTTAAGTTAATAAGGCAGGTGTCTGTAGAATATGATTTACGAAAACCGGACTGAAGTTCATAGATCAGATTTAGCCTAAGATGTACTTCCAGCTGTAGAAAAACAGAACGTTCTAGAATTTTAGATACAATACTTAAGATCAGTAATGTAATTACTCTTATTACCCTGTAATTAGGTCTGTAATTACAGGGTTCTACTTTACTATTCTTTTTATACAGAGGAACAATCTTAGCAAATTTGAGTTCGTCTGGTACTACATTATCTACGATAGAGTAATTAATAATAAAAGTAATGGGCACTTTAAGTACTTCAGCGCCATCCTTAAGAAAACGGTATTAGGTCTAGACCGGTACTTTTTGAGGCTGAGAGGCTAAGTAGATTTTGAAAAACGAAATCCTCAGAAACGGGTTTTAAAAATAACTTTTCTGAATTTTGTAACTTTTCTAAATAAAAATTATTTAGAGTTTCGGACCATATGCTATATTTATTATTTATTACTTGATAACGGTAATTTCTTAACTAAATTAGAGGCAACATTAGTAAAATAATTATTAAATAAATTACTAACTAGAGTATGATCATGAATCAGCTCACCGTTATCTTGCAGAACAATATTCGATTTAGATTTAAGGTTTTTATAACCTAAAGATTTTAGGTTAGACCATAGACGTTTAGGATTATCTTTATTCTCACTTATTTTGTTGTACAAATATTCAGATTTAGCTTTTTTTATTTCCCGTTGGACAAGGTTTCTATCCAAGATTCAAAGAGCAAGATCGAGAATCCTCAATCGACCAGAAACAACGACAAAGTTTCATACATACCGTAAGATAATTAATGCTAATCTCACCGCACTATCGATTTATTCCTCTCTGAACCCTTTCACTCCTGATTATAAACGAGTCCATCTCACCCGGTTACGCGTCATGGCCCATAAACTTAGAATCGAGACAGGACGGTGGAGTCAGACCCATAGGGAGCAGCGTGTGTGCGGCTGTGACGGCGTTAGTGTCCAGGATGAAACCCATGCTGTTTTACTACTGTATGTCCGCTGACTCAGAGTTTTCGCGAAAAATGTGATCTACCTAAGTACACAAATCTAACTGAGCTGTTTTTAAATGATACCAAGAAAATGGTGTGTGAGCATATTGAGAATGTTTTTGATTTTTTCCTATCTAAATAAATAAATACGGTACAAGTACGTGTAATGCAAATTTATGTTAATACATATATTATATCTTACTTTTTTTGTACTATTGTTTTATAAAGTATATCCAGTATATAAATAAAGTAGATCTTTAGTATAGTTCGTGGTTTACATTTAGTTCGTGTATATAAAGTATATTATTGTGATGGTAATAATTTAAATTGAATTATAGGCTGGACGGGCCGCAAAACCGTCACTACTACTACTATCTCTGCTTTGCATCCTTAAGTGGTAGCTAAATGAGTACTGGAGTTTCCTCTGGGGATTATAGTTCTGGGGAACCATACTGGAAATACAGTACATCTTAATCTTATCTGGGGTAATCGTGGCCGAACAAAACTTTACTTTTTATCATCATCTCATCCAACCACGAATTAATTTGAAAAATAAAAACGTAAAAATAATTAGGTTTGACTGCATGTCTATGATAAAATTCCAAACAGTTCAACTCGGCGCAGTGTGTTCACACCTTCTAAAGAGAGAAGAGGGGCGTCCTGTAAGGGAACTCCTCTGGAAAAGGTCACCAGATCGATATCTTTCGTCGATTGTGTGATATGTAATCGAAAGACCCTTATCCGATTCCACAGGCGCTCTCTAGTAGAAATGCCTACCTCCCTTCCCACGTGACTTCCGATTTCGCTCAGGGAACCTACAGTCGGCCAACCAATGACCTGTCGAGGATAGGCGTTAGCCCCCCAGAAGCAGTGTCATAAATTCTAAGGTACCCGTTGACTAATGTTTAATGGCACTCTCTAGTATGTAGCATAGGGTACGGAACTCTGAGACCAAAAATGGGGGGAGATACGGAACTCTGAGACCAAAAATGGGGGGAGATACGGAACTCTGAGACCAAAAATGGGGGGGAGATACGGAACTCTGAGACCAAAAATGGGGGGGGAGATACGGAACTACGAGACTAAAAATGGGGGAGATACGGAACTCTGAGACAAAAAATGGGGGGGGGGGATATGGAACTCTGAGTCCAAAAATATTGGGATATACGGAACTCTGAGACCAAAAATGGGGGGGAGATACGGAACTCTGAGACCAAAAATGGGGGGGAGATACGGAACTCCGAGACCAAAAATGGGGGAGATACGGAACTCCGAGACCAAAAATGGGGGGATATACGGAACTCTGAGACCAAAAATGGGGGGGAGATACGGAACTCTGAGACCAAAAATGGGGGGGAGATACGGAACTCCGAGACCAAAAATGGGGGAGATACGGAACTCCGAGACTAAAAATGGGGGAGATACGGAACTCTGAGACCAAAAATGGGGGAGATACGGAACTCTGAGACCAAAAATGGGGGATATACGGAACTCTGAGACCAAAAATGGAGGGAGATACGGAACTCTGAGACTAAAAATGGGGGAGATACGGAACTCTGAGACTAAAAATGGGGGGATATACGGAACTCTGAGACCAAAAATGGGGGGATATACGGAACTCCGAGACTAAAAATGGGGGAGATACGGAACTCTGAGACCAAAAATGGGGGGATATACGGAACTCTGAGACCAAAAATGGGGGGATATACGGAACTACGAGACTAAAAATGGGGGAGATACGGAACTCTGAGACCAAAAATGGGGGGATATACGGAACTCTGAGACCAAAAATGGGGGGATATACGGAACTCCGAGACTAAAAATGGGGGAGATACGGAACTCTGAGACCAAAAATGGGGGAGATACGGAACTCTGAGACTAAAAATGGGGGAGATACGGAACTCTGAGACCAAAAATGGGGGGGGAGATACGGAACTCTGAGACCAAAAATGGGGGAGATACGGAACACCGAGACTAAAAATGGGGGATATACGGAACTCCGAGACTAAAAATGGGGGAGATACGGAACTCTGAGACCAAAAATGGGGGGATATACGGAACTCCGAGACTAAAAATGGGGGAGATACGGAACTCTGAGACCAAAAATGGGGGAGATACGGAACTCTGAGACCAAAAATGGGGGGGGGGGAGATACGGAACTACGAGACTAAAAATGGGAGAGATACGGAACTCTGAGACCAAAAATGGGGGGGAGATACGGAACTCTGAGACCAAAAATGGGGGAGATACGGAACACCGAGACTAAAAATGGGGGATATACGGAACTCCGAGACTAAAAATGGGGGAGATACGGAACTCCGAGACCAAAAATGGGGGGGGAGATACGGAACTCTGAGACTAAAAATGGGGGGGGAGATACGGAACTCTGAGACCAAAAATGGGGGAGATACGGAACTCCGAGACTAAAAATGGGGGAGATACGGAACTCCGAGACTAAAAATGGGGGAGATACGGAACTCTGAGACCAAAAATGGGGGGATATACGGAACTCTGAGACCAAAAATGGGGGAGATACGGAACTCTGAGACCAAAAATGGGGGGATATACGGAACTCTGAGACCAAAAATGGGGGGGAATACGGAACTCTGAGACCAAAAATGGGGGGAGATACGGAACTCTGAGACTAAAAATGGGGGAGATACGGAACTCTGAGACTAAAAATGGGGGAGATACGGAACTCCGAGACTAAAAATGGGGGAGAGATACGGAACTCTGAGACCAAAAATGGGGGGGGGGGGGATATACGGAACTCCGAGACTAAAAATGGGGGAGATACGGAACTCTGAGACCAAAAATGGGGGGGGAGATACGGAACTCTGAGACTAAAAATGGGGGAGATACGGAACTACGAGACTAAAAATGGGGGAGATACGGAACTCCGAGACCAAAAATGGGGGGATATACGGAACTCCGAGACTAAAAATGGGGGGGAGATACGGAACTCTGAGACTAAAAATGGGGGAGATACGGAACTCCGAGACTAAAAATGGGGGGAGATACGGAACTCTGAGACCAAAAATGGGGGAGATACGGAACTCCGAGACTAAAAATGGGGGATATACGGAACTCCGAGACTAAAAATGGGGGAGATACGGAACTCGAGACTAAAAATGGGGGAGATACGGAACTCTGAGACCAAAAATGGGGGGGATACGGAACACCGAGACTAAAAATGGGGGATATACGGAACTCCGAGACTAAAAATGGGGGAGATACGGAACTCTGAGACCAAAAATGGGGGGATATACGGAACTCTGAGACCAAAAATGGGGGAGATACGGAACTCTGAGACCAAAAATGGGGGGATATACGGAACTCTGAGACCAAAAATGGGGGGAGATACGGAACTCTGAGACCAAAAATGGGGGGGAGATACGGAACTCTGAGACTAAAAATGGGGGAGATACGGAACTCCGAGACTAAAAATGGGGGAGATACGGAACTCTGAGACCAAAAATGGGGGGGGGAGATACGGAACTCTGAGACTCAAAAATGGGGGAGATACGGAACTCTGAGACCAAAAATGGGGGAGATACGGAACTCTGAGACCAAAAATGGGGGGATATACGGAACTCTGAGACTAAAAATGGGGGAGATACGGAACTCTGAGACCAAAAATGGGGGGGGAGATACGGAACTCTGAGACAAAAATGGGGGGATATACGGAACTCTGAGACCAAAAATGGGGGAGATACGGAACTCTGAGACCAAAAATGGGGGGAGATACGGAACTCTGAGACTAAAAATGGGGGGGAGATACGGAACTCTGAGACTAAAAATGGGGGAGATACGGAACACCGAGACTAAAAATGGGGGATATACGGAACTCCGAGACTAAAAATGGGGGAGATACGGAACTCTGAGACCAAAAATGGGGGGAGATACGGAACTCTGAGACCAAAAATGGGGGAGATACGGAACTCTGAGACCAAAAATGGGGGGATATACGGAACTCTGAGACCAAAAATGGGGGGGAATACGGAACTCTGAGACCAAAAATGGGGGGAGATACGGAACTCTGAGACTAAAAATGGGGGAGATACGGAACTCTGAGACTAAAAATGGGGGAGATACGGAACTCCGAGACTAAAAATGGGGAGAGATACGGAACTCTGAGACCAAAAATGGGGGGGGGGGGATATACGGAACTCCGAGACTAAAAATGGGGGAGATACGGAACTCTGAGACCAAAAATGGGGGGGGAGATACGGAACTCTGAGACTAAAAATGGGGGAGATACGGAACTACGAGACTAAAAATGGGGGAGATACGGAACTCTGAGACCAAAAATGGGGGGATATACGGAACTCCGAGACTAAAAATGGGGGAGATACGGAACTCTGAGACTAAAAATGGGGGAGATACGGAACTCCGAGACTAAAAATGGGGGAGATACGGAACTCTGAGACCAAAAATGGGGGGATACGGAACCCGAGACTAAAAATGGGGGAATACGGAACTCGAGACTAAAAATGGGGGATATACGGAACTCCGAGACTAAAAATGGGGGAGATACGGAACTCTGAGACCAAAAATGGGGGGAGATACGGAACTCCGAGACTAAAAATGGGGGATATACGGAACTCCGAGACTAAAAATGGGGGAGATACGGAACTCTGAGACCAAAAATGGGGGGAGATACGGAACTCTGAGACCAAAAATGGGGGAGATACGGAACTCTGAGACCAAAAATGGGGGGAGATACGGAACTCTGAGACCAAAAATGGGGGAGATACGGAACTCTGAGACCAAAAATGGGGGAGATACGGAACTCTGAGACTAAAAATGGGGGATATACGGAACTCCGAGACTAAAAATGGGGGAGATACGGAACTCTGAGACCAAAAATGGGGGAGATACGGAACTCTGAGACCAAAAATGGGGGGAGATACGGAACTCTGAGACCAAAAATGGGGGAGATACGGAACTCTGAGACCAAAAATGGGGGGATATACGGAACTCCGAGACTAAAAATGGGGGAGATACGGAACTCTGAGACCAAAAATGGGGGAGATACGGAACTCTGAGACAAAAATGGGGGGATATACGGAACTCTGAGACCAAAAATGGGGGAGATACGGAACTCTGAGACCAAAAATGGGGGGATATACGGAACTCTGAGACCAAAAATGGGGGAGATACGGAACTCTGAGACCAAAAATGGGGGGAGATACGGAACTCTGAGACTAAAAATGGGGGAGATACGGAACTCCGAGACTAAAAATGGGGGAGATACGGAACTCCGAGACTAAAAATGGGGGAGATACGGAACTCTGAGACCAAAAATGGGGGAGATACGGAACTACGAGACTAAAAATGGGGGAGATACGGAACTCCGAGACTAAAAATGGGGGAGATACGGAACTCTGAGACCAAAAATGGGGGAGATACGGAACTCTGAGACTAAAAATGGGGGAGATACGGAACTCTGAGACTAAAAATGGGGGAGATACGGAACTCTGAGACCAAAAATGGGGGGATACGGAACTCGAGACAAAAATGGGGGAGATACGGAACTCTGAGACTAAAAATGGGGGAGATACGGAACTCTGAGACCAAAAATGGGGGGAGATACGGAACTCCGAGACTAAAAATGGGGGGAGATACGGAACTCGAGACTAAAAATGGGGGAGATACGGAACTACGAGACCAAAAATGGGGGAGATACGGAACTACGAGACTAAAAATGGGGGAGATACGGAACTCTGAGACCAAAAATGGGGGAGATACGGAACTCTGAGACTAAAAATGGGGGGAGATACGGAACTCGAGACCAAAAATGGGGGAGATACGGAACTCTGAGACAAAAATGGGGGAGATACGGAACTCTGAGACCAAAAATGGGGGAGATACGGAACTCTGAGACCAAAAATGGGGGAGATACGGAACTACGAGACTAAAAATGGGGGAGATACGGAACTCCGAGACTAAAAATGGGGGAGATACGGAACTCGAGACTAAAAATGGGGGAGATACGGAACTACGAGACTAAAAATGGGGGAGATACGGAACTCTGAGACCAAAAATGGGGGAGATACGGAACTCGAGACAAAAATGGGGGAGATACGGAACTCTGAGACCAAAAATGGGGGAGATACGGAACTCTGAGACTAAAAATGGGGGGAGATACGGAACTCTGAGACCAAAAATGGGGGAGATACGGAACTCTGAGACCAAAAATGGGGGAGATACGGAACTCTGAGACCAAAAATGGGGGAGATACGGAACTCCGAGACCAAAAATGGGGGAGATACGGAACTCTGAGACCAAAAATGGGGGAGATACGGAACTCTGAGACTAAAAATGGGGGGAGATACGGAACTCTGAGACTAAAAATGGGGGAGATACGGAACTCTGAGACCAAAAATGGGGGAGATACGGAACTCTGAGACCAAAAATGGGGGGAGATACGGAACTCTGAGACTAAAAATGGGGGAGATACGGAACTACGAGACTAAAAATGGGGGAGATACGGAACTCTGAGACCAAAAATGGGGGGAGATACGGAACTCTGAGACTCAAAAATGGGGGAGATACGGAACTCTGAGACCAAAAATGGGGGAGATACGGAACTCGAGACTAAAAATGGGGGGAGATACGGAACTCTGAGACCAAAAATGGGGGAGATACGGAACTCTGAGACCAAAAATGGGGGGAGATACGGAACTACGAGACTAAAAATGGGGGAGATACGGAACTCTGAGACCAAAAATGGGGGGATATACGGAACTCTGAGACCAAAAATGGGGGAGATACGGAACTCTGAGACCAAAAATGGGGGAGATACGGAACTCTGAGACCAAAAATGGGGGGATACGGAACTCGAGACCAAAAATGGGGGAGATACGGAACTCTGAGACTAAAAATGGGGGAGATACGGAACTCTGAGACAAAAATGGGGGATATACGGAACTCCGAGACTAAAAATGGGGGAGATACGGAACTCTGAGACCAAAAATGGGGGGAGATACGGAACTCTGAGACCAAAAATGGGGGGGGAGATACGGAACTCTGAGACTAAAAATGGGGGAGATACGGAACTCTGAGACTAAAAATGGGGGGGATATACGGAACTCCGAGACTAAAAATGGGGGAGATACGGAACTCTGAGACCAAAAATGGGGGAGATACGGAACTCCGAGACTAAAAATGGGGGAGATACGGAACTCTGAGACCAAAAATGGGGGGATATACGGAACTACGAGACTAAAAATGGGGGAGATACGGAACTCTGAGACTAAAAATGGGGGAGATACGGAACTCCGAGACTAAAAATGGGGGAGATACGGAACTCTGAGACCAAAAATGGGGGGATATACGGAACTACGAGACTAAAAATGGGGGAGATACGGAACTCTGAGACTAAAAATGGGGGAGATACGGAACTCTGAGACCAAAAATGGGGGGAGATACGGAACTACGAGACTAAAAATGGGGGGAGATACGGAACTCTGAGACTAAAAATGGGGGAGATACGGAACTACGAGACTAAAAATGGGGGAGATACGGAACTACGAGACTAAAAATGGGGGAGATACGGAACTACGAGACTAAAAATGGGGGAGATACGGAACTACGAGACTAAAAATGGGAGAGATACGGAACTCCGAGACTAAAAATGGGGGAGATACGGAACTCTGAGACCAAAAATGGGGGGATATACGGAACTACGAGACTAAAAATGGGAGAGATACGGAACTCTGAGACTAAAAATGGGGGAGATACGGAACTCTGAGACCAAAAATGGGGGGATATACGGAACTACGAGACTAAAAATGGGGGATATACGGAACTACGAGACTAAAAATGGGGGAGATACGGAACTCTGAGACCAAAAATGGGGGAGATACGGAACTCTGAGACCAAAAATGGGGGGATATACGGAACTCTGAGATACGAATAGGGGGAGATGCGGAACTCTGAGACTAAAAATGGGGGAGATACGGAACTCTGAGACTAAAAATGGGGGAGATACGGAACTCCGAGACCAAAAATGGGGGGATATACGGAACTACGAGACTAAAAATGGGGGAGATACGGAACTCTGAGACTAAAAATGGGGGAGATACGGAACTCTGAGACTAAAAATGGGGGAGATACGGAACTCCGAGACTAAAAATGGGGGGGGAGATACGGAACTACGAGACTAAAAATGGGAGAGATACGGAACTCTGAGACTAAAAATGGGGGAGATACGGAACTCTGAGACCAAAAATGGGGGGATATACGGAACTACGAGACTAAAAATGGGGGAGATACGGAACTCTGAGACCAAAAATGGGGGAGATACGGAACTCCGAGACTAAAAATGGGGGAGATACGGAACTCCGAGACCAAAAATGGGGGGATATACGGAACTACGAGACTAAAAATGGGGGGGGAGATACGGAACTACGAGACTAAAAATGGGGGAGATACGGAACTACGAGACTAAAAATGGGGGAGATACGGAACTACGAGACTAAAAATGGGGGAGATACGGAACTCTGAGACTAAAAATGGGGGAGATACGGAACTCTGAGACCAAAAATGGGGGGATATACGGAACTACGAGACTAAAAATGGGAGAGATACGGAACTCTGAGACTAAAAATGGGGGAGATACGGAACTCTGAGACCAAAAATGGGGGGATATACGGAACTACGAGACTAAAAATGGGGGAGATACGGAACTACGAGACTAAAAATGGGGGAGATACGGAACTCTGAGACTAAAAATGGGGGAGATACGGAACTCTGAGACCAAAAATGGGGGGATATACGGAACTACGAGACTAAAAATGGGGGATATACGGAACTACGAGACTAAAAATGGGGGAGATACGGAACTCTGAGACCAAAAATGGGGGAGATACGGAACTCTGAGACCAAAAATGGGGGGATATACGGAACTCTGAGATGACGAATTAGGGGGAGATGCGGAACTCTGAGACTAAAAATGGGGGAGATACGGAACTCTGAGACTAAAAATGGGGGAGATACGGAACTCCGAGACCAAAAATGGGGGGATATACGGAACTACGAGACTAAAAATGGGGGAGATACGGAACTCTGAGACTAAAAATGGGGGAGATACGGAACTCTGAGACTAAAAATGGGGGAGATACGGAACTCCGAGACTAAAAATGGGGGGGGAGATACGGAACTACGAGACTAAAAATGGGAGAGATACGGAACTCTGAGACTAAAAATGGGGGAGATACGGAACTCTGAGACCAAAAATGGGGGGATATACGGAACTACGAGACTAAAAATGGGGGAGATACGGAACTCTGAGACCAAAAATGGGGGAGATACGGAACTCCGAGACTAAAAATGGGGGAGATACGGAACTCCGAGACCAAAAATGGGGGGATATACGGAACTACGAGACTAAAAATGGGGGGGGAGATACGGAACTACGAGACTAAAAATGGGGGAGATACGGAACTACGAGACTAAAAATGGGAGAGATACGGAACTCTGAGACCAAAAATGGGGGGAGATACGGAACTCCGAGACTAAAAATGGGGGGGGAGATACGGAACTACGAGACTAAAAATGGGAGAGATACGGAACTCTGAGACTAAAAATGGGGGAGATACGGAACTCTGAGACCAAAAATGGGGGGATATACGGAACTACGAGACTAAAAATGGGGGAGATACGGAACTCTGAGACTAAAAATGGGGGAGATACGGAACTCTGAGACCAAAAATGGGGGGATATACGGAACTCTGAGACGCAAAAGGGGGGGGGAGATACGGAACTCCGAGACTAAAAATGGGGGGGGGAGATACGGAACTACGAGACTAAAAATGGGGGAGATACGGAACTCTGAGACTAAAAATGGGGGGGGAGATACGGAACTACGAGACTAAAAATGGGGGAGATACGGAACTCTGAGACTAAAAATGGGGGGGTATACGGAACTCTGAGACTAAAAATGGGGGAGATACGGAACTCCGAGACCAAAAATGGGGGGGGAGATACGGAACTACGAGACTAAAAATGGGAGAGATACGGAACTCTGAGACTAAAAATGGGGGAGATACGGAACTCTGAGACTAAAAATGGGGGGGTATACGGAACTCTGAGACTAAAAATGGGGGAGATACGGAACTCCGAGACCAAAAATGGGAGAGATACGGAACTCTGAGACAAAAAATGGGGGGGGGATATACGGAACTCCGAGACTAAAAATGGGGGAGATACGGAACTCTGAGACCAAAAATGGGGGAGATACGGAACTCCGAGACTAAAAATGGGGGAGATACGGAACTCCGAGACCAAAAATGGGAGAGATACTGTTCGCGCTTTCAGACCTTTGGCAGTTTAACCCGCCAAATTAGAATGTCTTCTAGA
>JAUCBJ010002880.1:0-71958 GCA_032718475.1 Nemertoderma westbladi | reverse complement strand
AATCGATCAGGATATCGATATTAAACGGTTTAATCGTTGGCGAGTTTCATGGTGTAATTACGCCAAGATTATAAAACTACAACTTCAGCCAAGAGACGAACAGATCTCCGCATTCTTCGGATACTGCAGCCCTGCGTTACTTTCTAAACTGCAGTACGTCGTCGAGATACCACAGAACACGGTATTAACCCTTGAGGAAGTGTTCGACAAATTCGAAAACTATCTAAAAGGGAGGCAAAATATTGCACTCGACAGATGGGAACTCACAACGTGTAAACAACAAGAATGCGAAACATTCGACAATTATTATACTCGATTGTGCGAAATGGCTGAGACTGCGGGTCTTCGCGGGATGCGAGAAGACGAGTGGATATCAACGTTGATTACAGTGGGAATAAACGACGAGGAGATCCGGCAAGATCTCCTCGCGAAGTCCCCAGCACTGGACCATAAAGAAACAGTACTCTTCTGTCGCAGTGAAGAGGCTGCGCGAAGCCACTTAAGGAGAATGAAAATCTCGAGATCTGAAAGTTCAGATTATTCCTCAGCGGCGGCTACGAGCGAGACATCGAGATCACGTCAGCGTTGTAATAATAAGGGATATCAATTCCGAAAAAGATCGCAATCTAGAAACCAACAGTCTAACGACGATAAATGTATGCGTTGTGGCTATGACAAACACGGGCAGGGTAAATTCTGCCCAGCACAGGGTAAAACGTGCAGCAAATGTAAAAAACGAAACCATTTTGCCCAAGTTTGCACATCTAAAGTGAATAAATCCGCAGCAGTTGTGAGTAATGACAGTACATCTGCTGCTATCCATGTGGCATCTTGCGTTTTTAATAAACGATGTGCAGTTGAAGTGAATTTGTCCTATGATGGACAGCACTGTTGCCAAATGGATGCAATCCCAGATACAGGCTCAGATCGTACTGTATGTGGAGTACAATTAGCTGATAAGTTGAAAATTGACATAGCCAATTTTCTAGAACCGTCTAGTGACAACTTATTGAACATAAATGGTAATTCTATTAAACAAATAGGACAACTCTCCTTATTAATAAAACTAGAAGGGCAAGAAATCAGAGATGTCATTACTGTATGTGAAGGTGTGACGTCACTATATTTGTCATTGAAAGTGTGCAAAGCATTACGTCTAATCCATGAAAACTGGCCCAAACCACTTCCCCCAATTTATTTTGGTCAGGAATTAAATTCTCAGAGTTGTTCACTTAAAACACAAGTTGATAAAATTAAAGTTGTGTTCAAACAGAGAGAACGGGAAAATTGGATTTTAAATTTACCAGAAAATCCATCTGATAATGAGAAAGGGGAAGTACACAGAAAACTGTCATCAGTTTACTGTTCGGTTTTCGACTGCAAAACGGAATTAAAAACAATGTGTGGGAAAACTATTGGTGATCCTATGAAAATTGAACTGAAAGAAAATTTTACACCTTTTGCAATTCATGCGGCGAGAAAAATTCCTTTTGCAAAACGAAATGAAGTAAAAACTGAACTCGATTATCTTGTAGAGAAGGGTATAATCGAGCCAGTGGGAGATCGGCCAACAGAGTGGTGCCACCCTTTAGTTGTGGCACCCAAACCGGACGGTGGTATCAGAGTGTGTGTAGACTTGACAAATTTAAATAAACAAGTCAAACGGGTAGTACACCCGAGTAATTCACCCTATGAAGTCGTGTCGGAAATCGCCCCAGAATCCAAATATTTTACAACTTTGGACGCAAAAACTGCTTATTGGCAAGTTTTATTGGATCCAGCAGCCCGCGACTTAACTTGTTTCATAACACCATGGGGACGGTTTATATTCAACCGAGCTCCAATGGGTTACATAAGTACGGGTGACTCATATAATCTACGTGCTGATATGGCGCTAAGAGGTATAGACAATATTCATAAGCTGGTAGACGGCATGGTAATTGCAGATAAAGATTTTAAATCCCATGTTGGCCGTATTTGTGAAGTTCTAGAACGTTGTGCTCAGTATAATATCACCATTCATCCCAATAAATTTAATTTCGCACTGTGCGAAGTTAAATTTGGTGGGTATATTGTATCACAGGAAGGTACGAAGGCTGATCCCGAAAAAATCAGCGCTATAACTAACTTTCCTGCTCCCACCAATCGCACTGAACTACGTTCTTTTATGGGCCTAGTTCAACAACTAGCGCGATTCTCAAATGAAATAAGTGAAATGGCTTGTCCTTTACGCGATCTCTTGAAAGTTAAAAACGCATATAGTTGGACAGCCAATCACGAACTAGCATTTGAAAATGTTAAAAAGGCGCTGGCAATCCCACCCATTCTTGCCCCATTCGATAAAAACGCAAAACTACAATTAGAAACGGATGCATCCAGAACCAAAGGTTTAGGGTTTGCATTATTGCAGAAACGAGAAGTTGATCAGGAATGGCATTTAATACAATGTGGGTCGAGATTTTTGAAAGACTGTGAAACGCGGTACGCGGTAATTGAGTTGGAAGCCCTAGCTATTCAATGGGCCATTACGAAATGTCGAATTTATTTGTATGGTCAACCGCATTTTACAGTGGTGACAGATCACCGCCCCCTTTTACCTATTATGAACACTCAGACACTCGATGTAATTGATAATATGAGACTACAAAATCTCAAAATGAAACTTAGTGGGTACAATTTTACAGTGGAGTGGAAAACGGGAAAGCAGCATTACATTCCCGATGCACTTTCGCGAGCACCTGTATCAGATCCTTCGCCCGACAATGACGAAGACCCAGATGCAACTAAGTATGTGATTGCGGCACTTTTTCAGGCTGCATCCGAAAAAATTAATAACGAAATATGTGATAGTTATAAATATTCACCGTACAAAGACCCATTACTGGAGAAGCTGCGAAATGTTTCTCGTTATGATAAGGATTATCAGGCCTTAATCACAGCAATTAACGGCGATTTCGAACCCACAGTGGTTGGAAATCCGTTGGTTCAGCAGTTAAAAAAATTGTGGAATGAACTGGGTGTAGAAGATGGGATTGTGCTGTTTGGACGTCGCATGGTGATTCCTAAAGAAGCCCGTGCAGACATCTTGACTAAACTGCATGATGCCCATCAAGGTATAGAGCGCACTAAAAGACGCGCTAGGGAGTCTGTATATTGGCCAGGAATCAATAATGAAATTGAGATTTTAGTTCAATCCTGTGAAAAGTGCCAATACCGACTCCCGAGTAATGTGAAAGAACCATGTTTATCGGACCCGACACCCTCGAGAGTTTTCGAGTCCGTTTCATCCGACTTGTTTGACTTTGCGGGTCATGCATATTTAGTATATGTAGACAGATTATCTGGATTTCCCTTTGTCACACGGTGGCATAGTGACCCGACAGCACAACAAGTTATTGCAAAATTGCATCAGTATTTCGCTCAAACCGGCGTTCCTGTACGTATACGAACTGATAATGGCCCACAGTATAACTCACAAGTTTTTAAAGACTTTTTAGAACGTTGGGGGGTTGCTAGGGTGCCCTCAACGCCGTATTATCCACAGTCGAATGGCCATGCGGAGGTCTCAGTAAAAATTGTAAAAAGTCTAGTGGCTAAAGCGGATGATGGGCGAATTGATTCGGAAATATTTACTCGGGGTATTCTAGAACTACGCAACACACCCCGTATTGATGGTCGTTCTCCAGCGCAGATTGTGTACGGCCATCCACTTCGGTCACAACTGCCTCTCCATTATCGTGCATTCGATAAGACCTGGCAAACCGAAGCAAAAACGGCTGACGAAGTTGCTTGGCGTGCATCTAAGACCGCGCAGCTTTACTATGACAGAAACGCACGTGCTTTACCGAAATTGGACCCTGGAACCAAGGTGCTTATCCAGAACCCTGGAACAAAGCGCTGGTCAAAGACCGGCGTTGTAGTGGAAAGGGGAAGTAGGCGGGATTATCAACTCAAACTCCCATCTGGACGAGTTTATCGCCGAAACAGAAGGTTTCTCCGTCCTCTATTTCAACCGGACAGACGAGAACCTCCAAACAACCCTACAAACAATATCCCATATCCACCCACTACATTATTGACTGAAGTCGAACCGAAAGTGAAATCTATTCTACGACGTAGCACAAGGAAGATCAAACCGGTGGTACGATTCACGGCTTAATTGAAATTGTTTCAGTTTCTCAAGCTGCCAATCTCAATCTCGGTAAGGGAGATGATAGGATCGTACTGGACTCTATACTGTATAATGGTGGCGGTCAATATAATAATTATATATAGATATTGTTAATGACGTATGTGCTGGGTTGTCTTACCGGAAGTAGCCTAATCGTTGCCTAATACTTACTGTAAATATACTGACTGCATGTAGGCCTTGATAAAGTCAGACCCTTATTTCTGATACCGTTCGTCCGTGTCCAGTTGGACCATTACGCTACACACACACACATCAGTATGTCACGGCCGTAAAGATGTATGTGGGTCAGAAATGACCCAAAGCGGTCAAAGGTACTCCGTGTAAGAAAATCGAGCGGTACTGTGTGGGACAAATTAAAACATAAGTAAAAGAACAAAATAAATAAAAAAAATTAAACAAAAAAATAAATAAAAAAAATTAAACAAAAAAATAAATAAAAAATACATAAAAAATAATATCAAAAAAATTAAACAAAAAAAAAGTAAAACATATATCATCAAAAATTAAAAAACTTAACATCAATAATTGTCCTTAATTAATTGCTGTACATTAATAATGTGGATGAGATAATATGATGACAATAGTGTGATGTTACAAGTAGCATGATCAATAAATTTATAATGTATAAAATAAAGAGAATGAAATATCATAAACGCTACATTACCCATCTACAACCAAATTAATTATAAACTATAAACCTGAAATGACGGATGATTTTCCAACCATTCGAATATGATATTGTGACTGGGAGCGGATACCCCGGCAATGAGAGTGCCGGATGAACGTTCGATAACTGTGATACTATCGAGGTCTTTGGATACAGACGATAACTTGGTCGTAGAGGAAACCGTAGGACTTTGGAGTTCTGAGTCGGAACTCGTCTAGATAAAAAGGTACGCAGTATAAATACCGGTAGTGGTTATAGCTAAGGGCGATAGTTCGTGGGTTATAGACGGGCGATAGTTCGTGGGTTATAGATGGGCGATAGTTCGTAGGTTATAGCTAAGGGCGATAGTTCGTGGGTTATAGCTAAGGGCGATAGTTCGTAAGTTATAGCTAAGGGCGACAGTTCGTGGGTTATAGATGGGCGACAGTTCGTGTGGTTATAGAGGGGCGACAGTTCGTGGGTTATAGAGGGGCGATAGTTCGTAGGTTATAGCTAAGGGCGATAGTTCGTGGGTTATAGAAGGGCGACAGTTCGTGGGTTATAGAGGGGCGACAGTTCGTGGGTTATAGCTAAGGGCGATAGTTCGTGGGTTATAGATGGGCGACAGTTCGTAGGTTATAGAGGGGCGACAGTTCGTGGGTTATAGCTAAGGGCGATAGTTCGTGGGTTATAGATGGGCGACAGTTCGTGGGTTATAGAGGGGCGACAGTTCGTGGGTTATAGCTAAGGGCGATAGTTCGTGGGTTATAGATGGGCGACAGTTCGTAGGTTATAGAGGGGCGACAGTTCGTGGGTTATAGCTAAGGGCACTAGTTCGTGGGTTATAGAGGGGCGACAGTTCGTAGGTTATAGAGGGGCGACAGTTCGTGGGTTATAGAGGGGCGATAGTTCGTAGGTTATAGCTAAGGGCGATAGTTCGTGGGTTATAGACGGGCGACAGTTCGTGGGTTATAGAGGGGCGACAGTTCGTGGGTTATAGCTAAGGGCGATAGTTCGTGGGTTATAGATGGGCGACAGTTCGTAGGTTATAGAGGGGCGACAGTTCGTGGGTTATAGCTAAGGGCGATAGTTCGTGGGTTATAGATGGGCGACAGTTCGTGGGTTATAGAGGGGCGACAGTTCGTGGGTTATAGCTAAGGGCGATAGTTCGTGAGTTATAGATGGGCGACAGTTCGTAGGTTATAGAGGGGCGACAGTTCGTGGGTTATAGCTAAGGGCGATAGTTCGTGGGTTATAGATGGGCGACAGTTCGTGGGTTATAGATGGGCGACAGTTCGTGGGTTATAGAGGGGCGACAGTTCGTGGGTTATAGATGGGCGACAGTTCGTGGGTTATAGCTAAGGGCGATAGTTCGTGGGTTATAGATGGGCGACAGTTCGTGGGTTATAGATGGGCGACAGTTCGTGGGTTATAGAGGGGCGACAGTTCGTGGGTTATAGCTAAGGGCGATAGTTCGTGGGTTATAGATGGGCGACAGTTCGTGGGTTATAGATGGGCGACAGTTCGTGGGTTATAGAGGGGCGACATTTCGTGGGTTATAGATGGGCGACAGTTCGTAGGTTATAGAGGGGCGACAGTTCGTGGGTTATAGCTAAGAGCGATAGTTCGTAGGTTATAGATGGGCGATAGTTCGTAGGTTATAGAGGGGCGACAGTTCGTGGGTTATAGCTAAGGGCGATAGTTCGAAGGTTATAGAGGGGCGATAGTTCGTATGTTATAGCTAAGGGCGATAGTTCGTGGGTTATAGATGGGCGACAGTTCGTAGGTTATAGAGGGGCGACAGTTCGTGGGTTATAGCTAAGGGCGATAGTTCGAAGGTTATAGAGGGGCGATAGTTCGTAGGTTATAGAGGGGCGACAGTTCGTGGGTTATAGATGGGCGACAGTTCGTAGGTTATAGAGGGGCGACAGTTCGTGGGTTATAGCTAAGGGCGATAGTTCGAAGGTTATAGAGGGGCGATAGTTCGTATGTTATAGAAGGGCGACAGTTCGTGGGTTATAGATGGGCGATAGTTCGTAGGTTATAGAGGGGCGACAGTTCGTAGGTTATAGAGGGGCGACAGTTCGTGGGTTATAGCTAAGGGCGATAGTTCGAAGGTTATAGAGGGGCGATAGTTCGTATGTTATAGCTAAGGGCGATAGTTCGTGGGTTATAGATGGGCGACAGTTCGTAGGTTATAGAGGGGCGACAGTTCGTGGGTTATAGCTAAGGGCGATAGTTCGAAGGTTATAGAGGGGCGATAGTTCGTAGGTTATAGAAGGGCGACAGTTCGTGGGTTATAGATGGGCGATAGTTCGTAGGTTATAGAGGGGCGATAGTTCGTAGGTTATAGAGGGGCGACAGTTCGTGGGTTATAGCTAAGGGCGATAGTTCGAAGGTTATAGAGGGGCGATAGTTCGTATGTTATAGCTAAGGGCGATAGTTCGTGGGTTATAGATGGGCGACAGTTCGTAGGTTATAGAGGGGCGACAGTTCGTGGGTTATAGCTAAGGGCGATAGTTCGTGGGTTATAGATGGGCGACAGTTCGTAGGTTATAGAGGGGCGACAGTTCGTGGGTTATAGCTAAGGGCGATAGTTCGAAGGTTATAGAGGGGCGATAGTTCGTATGTTATAGCTAAGGGCGATAGTTCGTGGGTTATAGATGGGCGACAGTTCGTAGGTTATAGAGGGGCGACAGTTCGTGGGTTATAGCTAAGGGCGATAGTTCGAAGGTTATAGAGGGGCGATAGTTCGTATGTTATAGCTAAGGGCGATAGTTCGTGGGTTATAGATGGGCGACAGTTCGTAGGTTATAGAGGGGCGACAGTTCGTGGGTTATAGCTAAGGGCGATAGTTCGTGGGTTATAGATGGGCGACAGTTCGTAGGTTATAGAGGGGCGACAGTTCGTGGGTTATAGCATACGGCGATAGTTCGTGGGTTATAGAGGGGCGTCAGTTAGTGGGTTATAGATGGGCGATAGTTCGAAGGTGTTAGAGGGGCGACAGTTCGTGGGTTATAGAGGGGCGATAGTTCGTGGGTTATAGAGGGGCGATAGTTCGTGGGTTATAGAGGGGCGACAGTTAGTGGGTTATAGATGGGCGATAGTTCGTGGCTTATAGATGGGCGACAGTTCGTGGGTTATAGCTAAGGGCGATAGTTCGTGGGTTATAGAGGGGCGACAGTTAGTGGGTTATAGATGGGCGATAGTTCGTAGGTTATAGATGGGCGACAGTTCGTGGGTTATAGCTAAGGGCGATAGTTCGTAGGTTATAGAGGGGCGACAGTTCGTGGGTTATAGCTAAGGGCGATAGTTCGTAGGTTATAGAGGGGCCACAGTTCGTGGGTTATAGCTAAGGGCGATAGTTCGTGGGTTATAGAGGGGCGACAGTTCGTAGGTTATAGAGGGGCGACAGTTCGTGGGTTATAGCTAAGGGCGATAGTTCGTGGGTTATAGAGGGGCGACAGTTAGTGGGTTATAGATGGGCGATAGTTCGTAGGTTATAGAGGGGCGACAGTTCGTGGGTTATAGCTAAGGGCGATAGTTCGTAGGTTATAGAGGGGCGACAGTTCGTGGGTTATAGAGGGGCGACAGTTCGTGGGTTATAGAGGGGCGACAGTTCGTGGGTTATAGACGGGCGATAGTTCGTAGGTTATAGCTAAGGGCGATAGTTCGTAGGTTATAGCTAAGGGCGATAGTTCGTAGGTTATAGCTAAGGGCGATAGTTCGTGGGTTATAGATGGGCGATAATTCGTAGGTTATAGAGGGGCGACAGTTCGTGGGTTATAGCTAAGGGCGATAGTTCGTAGGTTATAGAGGGGCGACAGTTCGTGGGTTATAGAGGGGCGACAGTTCGTGGGTTATAGAGGGGCGACAGTTCGTGGGTTATAGACGGGCGATAGTTCGTAGGTTATAGAGGGGCGACAGTTCGTGGGTTATAGTTAAGGGCGATAGTTCGTAGGTTATAGAGGGGCGACAGTTCGTGGGTTATAGCTAAGGGCGATAGTTCGTAGGTTATAGAGGGGCGACAGTTCGTGGGTTATAGACGGGCGATAGTTCGTAGGTTATAGCTAAGGGCGATAGTTCGTGGGTTATAGATGGGCGATAATTCGTAGGTTATAGAGGGGCGACAGTTCGTGGGTTATAGCTAAGGGCGATAGTTCGTGGGTTATAGATGGGCGACAGTTCGTGGGTTATAGATGGGCGACAGTTCGTGGGTTATAGAGGGGCGACATTTCGTGGGTTATAGATGGGCGACAGTTCGTAGGTTATAGAGGGGCGACAGTTCGTGGGTTATAGCTAAGAGCGATAGTTCGTAGGTTATAGATGGGCGATAGTTCGTAGGTTATAGAGGGGCGACAGTTCGTGGGTTATAGCTAAGGGCGATAGTTCGAAGGTTATAGAGGGGCGATAGTTCGTATGTTATAGCTAAGGGCGATAGTTCGTGGGTTATAGATGGGCGACAGTTCGTAGGTTATAGAGGGGCGACAGTTCGTGGGTTATAGCTAAGGGCGATAGTTCGAAGGTTATAGAGGGGCGATAGTTCGTAGGTTATAGAGGGGCGACAGTTCGTGGGTTATAGATGGGCGACAGTTCGTAGGTTATAGAGGGGCGACAGTTCGTGGGTTATAGCTAAGGGCGATAGTTCGAAGGTTATAGAGGGGCGATAGTTCGTATGTTATAGAAGGGCGACAGTTCGTGGGTTATAGATGGGCGATAGTTCGTAGGTTATAGAGGGGCGACAGTTCGTAGGTTATAGAGGGGCGACAGTTCGTGGGTTATAGCTAAGGGCGATAGTTCGAAGGTTATAGAGGGGCGATAGTTCGTATGTTATAGCTAAGGGCGATAGTTCGTGGGTTATAGATGGGCGACAGTTCGTAGGTTATAGAGGGGCGACAGTTCGTGGGTTATAGCTAAGGGCGATAGTTCGAAGGTTATAGAGGGGCGATAGTTCGTAGGTTATAGAAGGGCGACAGTTCGTGGGTTATAGAGGGGCGATAGTTCGTAGGTTATAGAGGGGCGATAGTTCGTAGGTTATAGAGGGGCGACAGTTCGTGGGTTATAGCTAAGGGCGATAGTTCGAAGGTTATAGAGGGGCGATAGTTCGTATGTTATAGCTAAGGGCGATAGTTCGTGGGTTATAGATGGGCGACAGTTCGTAGGTTATAGAGGGGCGACAGTTCGTGGGTTATAGCTAAGGGCGATAGTTCGTGGGTTATAGATGGGCGACAGTTCGTAGGTTATAGAGGGGCGACAGTTCGTGGGTTATAGCTAAGGGCGATAGTTCGAAGGTTATAGAGGGGCGATAGTTCGTATGTTATAGCTAAGGGCGATAGTTCGTGGGTTATAGATGGGCGACAGTTCGTAGGTTATAGAGGGGCGACAGTTCGTGGGTTATAGCTAAGGGCGATAGTTCGAAGGTTATAGAGGGGCGATAGTTCGTATGTTATAGCTAAGGGCGATAGTTCGTGGGTTATAGATGGGCGACAGTTCGTAGGTTATAGAGGGGCGACAGTTCGTGGGTTATAGCTAAGGGCGATAGTTCGTGGGTTATAGATGGGCGACAGTTCGTAGGTTATAGAGGGGCGACAGTTCGTGGGTTATAGCATACGGCGATAGTTCGTGGGTTATAGAGGGGCGTCAGTTAGTGGGTTATAGATGGGCGATAGTTCGAAGGTGTTAGAGGGGCGACAGTTCGTGGGTTATAGAGGGGCGATAGTTCGTGGGTTATAGAGGGGCGATAGTTCGTGGGTTATAGAGGGGCGACAGTTAGTGGGTTATAGATGGGCGATAGTTCGTGGCTTATAGATGGGCGACAGTTCGTGGGTTATAGCTAAGGGCGATAGTTCGTGGGTTATAGAGGGGCGACAGTTAGTGGGTTATAGATGGGCGATAGTTCGTAGGTTATAGATGGGCGACAGTTCGTGGGTTATAGCTAAGGGCGATAGTTCGTAGGTTATAGAGGGGCGACAGTTCGTGGGTTATAGCTAAGGGCGATAGTTCGTAGGTTATAGAGGGGCCACAGTTCGTGGGTTATAGCTAAGGGCGATAGTTCGTGGGTTATAGAGGGGCGACAGTTCGTAGGTTATAGAGGGGCGACAGTTCGTGGGTTATAGCTAAGGGCGATAGTTCGTGGGTTATAGAGGGGCGACAGTTAGTGGGTTATAGATGGGCGATAGTTCGTAGGTTATAGAGGGGCGACAGTTCGTGGGTTATAGCTAAGGGCGATAGTTCGTAGGTTATAGAGGGGCGACAGTTCGTGGGTTATAGAGGGGCGACAGTTCGTGGGTTATAGAGGGGCGACAGTTCGTGGGTTATAGACGGGCGATAGTTCGTAGGTTATAGCTAAGGGCGATAGTTCGTAGGTTATAGCTAAGGGCGATAGTTCGTAGGTTATAGCTAAGGGCGATAGTTCGTGGGTTATAGATGGGCGATAATTCGTAGGTTATAGAGGGGCGACAGTTCGTGGGTTATAGCTAAGGGCGATAGTTCGTAGGTTATAGAGGGGCGACAGTTCGTGGGTTATAGAGGGGCGACAGTTCGTGGGTTATAGAGGGGCGACAGTTCGTGGGTTATAGACGGGCGATAGTTCGTAGGTTATAGAGGGGCGACAGTTCGTGGGTTATAGTTAAGGGCGATAGTTCGTAGGTTATAGAGGGGCGACAGTTCGTGGGTTATAGCTAAGGGCGATAGTTCGTAGGTTATAGAGGGGCGACAGTTCGTGGGTTATAGGGGGGCGACAGTTCGTGGGTTATAGACGGGCGATAGTTCGTAGGTTATAGAGGGACGACAGTTCGTGGGTTATAGCTAAGGGCGATAGTTCGAAGGTTATAGAGGGGCGATAGTTCGTATGTTATAGAGGGGTGATAGTTAGTAGGTTATAGCAAAGGGCGATAGTTCGTAGGTTATAGAGGAGCGATAGTTCGTATGTTATAAAGGGGTGATAGTTAGTAGGTTATAGAGGGACGTTAGTTCGTATGTTATAGAGGGGCGATAGTTCGTAGGTAATAGAGGGGCGATAGTTCGTAGGTTATAGAGAGGCGATAGTTAGTGGGTTATAGATGGGCGACAGTTCGTGGGTTATAGAGGATCGATAGTTCGTATGTTATAAAGGGGTGATAGTTAGTAGGTTATAGAGAGGCGATAGTTAGTAGGTTATAGCAAAGGGCGACAGTTCGTAGGTTATAGAGGAGCGATAGTTCGTAGGTAATAGAGGGGCGATAGTTCGTAGGTTATAGAGGAGCGATAGTTCGTAGGTTATAGAGGATCGATAGTTCGTATGTTATAAAGGGGTGATAGTTAGTAGGTTATAGAGAGGCGATAGTTAGTAGGTTATAGCAAAGGGCGACAGTTCGTAGGTTATAGAGGAGCGATAGTTCGTAGGTAATAGAGGGGCGACAGTTCGTAGGTTATAGAGGGGCGACAGTTCGTGGGTTATAGCTAAGGGCGATAGTTCGAAGGTTATAGAGGGGCGATAGTTCGTATGTTATAGCTAAGGGCGATAGTTCGTGGGTTATAGATGGGCGACAGTTCGTAGGTTATAGAGGGGCGACAGTTCGTGGGTTATAGCTAAGGGCGATAGTTCGAAGGTTATAGAGGGGCGATAGTTCGTAGGTTATAGAAGGGCGACAGTTCGTGGGTTATAGAGGGGCGATAGTTCGTAGGTTATAGAGGGGCGATAGTTCGTAGGTTATAGAGGGGCGACAGTTCGTGGGTTATAGAGGATCGATAGTTCGTATGTTATAAAGGGGTGATAGTTAGTAGGTTATAGAGAGGCGATAGTTAGTAGGTTATAGCAAAGGGCGACAGTTCGTAGGTTATAGAGGAGCGATAGTTCGTAGGTAATAGAGGGGCGATAGTTCGTAGGTTATAGAGGAGCGATAGTTCGTAGGTTATAGAGGATCGATAGTTCGTATGTTATAAAGGGGTGATAGTTAGTAGGTTATAGAGGGAGTATAGTTCGTATGTTATAGAGGCGATAGTTTGTAGGTTGTGAAATTATATTGAAAGTTAATTAAAAAATTAGTTAGCAATATAAAGAGTCATTCAAGTAATAATTACATTAATCTGAGCTGCTGCAACAAAAATGTATGTGGATTTAATTCCATTTTGGGTTTAAAATAACAAATTTATCATTTTGTGGGATTTTGGTGAGGATCAACTTAACCACAAGGAGGAGGAGGAGGCCAAAGGGGGACTAGGTATAGGTAATATTCAGATGAGTTACCCATGGGGAGGAGGCCAAAGGGGGACTAGGTAGGTAATATTCAGATGAGTTCCCCATTCACTTTGCTTTAACTACCAAAAAACAACCCAAAAAATACCACAAGACCCTAAAATTGATAAAAAACAACCCCAATAAATTGTAACCTGCTCCGTCCTCTTTTACCCTCAGCTTACAGTTGTTGTTGTTAATAAGGTATTTTTTACTTATCGAAAAAAATAACCCTTAATATCTAATTGATAAAATTAACTCAATATAATAAGAAATAATCTTGCAGAAATTGATAAATTCTGCAACGTGACGCAAAAAGTATAAAACAAAGTATCTTTAACTTACCCAACAATATTTAGCCCGGCAAATAAAGTAACTAACCTCTTGTTTGGCAGTTAACATCTCAAGCGATCGCGACGTCTGTATGTGCAAACATTCCTTACTGCAGTAAACTGTGTCTTTCAGCACAGCATTTTTGCAGCCTTCATTGATGCAAACATCAGCACTTTTATGTGAATGCGAACTACCTTTTGACCGAGACTTCGCAGCAGCCTAGAGAGATAGAAGAGTTGTTGTTAGGGTCGTCGTAATCCTTGCGTTACATTTGGGTCAGTCTGTAATGAGTGGTTGAGACACGTCATTGTGTCTATGGGAATAAATTTATCCATAAGCTGGGTTTACTTTCACATAGCCCATAGACCCAATGATGAAGTGAGCCACGGATTAATATGATTATGTTATGTTCCACACCACTGGGATGCAGCAAACTTCGCGCGCGGGAAAGCTTCGCCCGCGAGCAATCTTCGCCCTCAAAATGAGTGTTAACAACCTCGTTTATTATTTTGGTTAAAAAATTTCGTCTCTGTAACCTATCGTGTCTGTAACATGCTCCTTTCCCCGAATCGGGCGAAGGTTGGACGCGGTCGAAGATTGCACCCAATCTTTCCACTGTAATTAAAAGATAACGTGCTCCCTAATCAATTAAAAAACAAAACTATTTAATAAATTAAAAAACCTTACTGAAGTTAATTAATTAATCAAGAAAAATATTTACTACCCGACCCGTAACTAGCTTAAAAAACTTTTACTATTTTACAATATTAGATTTGATTAAACTTTATAGACTCCATTTAAGTGTCAGTGGGTGGCGGGTGCCCTAATAATAATAATAATCATTTATTGCCAATATTTCGCTAAGACGATAAGGGCACAATTCACAATAGATAATATACCATATATTCAAACACCATCTAAACAATATTCGTCCAATAGGGTTTTGAAAACTCTGCCACAATTCACATGCTAGTATCATAAATACGTAACACAATATAACAAGAATTAATTACTTAAGTTTCTTATACTTTACACAACCAAACTTAATTAACCTGGAAACCTTTTAAATATAGGCTGTTTTTACAAATCAGAAACACCACTTTGCGATTGGAATCGGATTTTCTGATATAGCTCACATGAAAGAACGCATACAATTACATTGGAATGTTAAATAAATTAAATAAAAAATGTTTATATTTTTACCTTTCCACGGCAGTAGAGCTGATGAAAACCAACAAGACAGTTGACTTTACAAAAATACTGAGTTACATTGGCTTGTAGTCCTACTGATATTGTTAATGAGAATAATAAATGTACAACTGAACAGTTTGTTAACGGACCTCGACCTGTTGATAGACAGGCAATGGGCCGTCAATGTGTTCAGTCGCTGGATCCTTACTTCACCATTGGGTCTACGGGGAGGGAGACGAGTTTCTCATGTCGGGGGGTAATGGGATCTAATGCTGGAATCATTATGCATTTAAATTCTTCACAAAATAGGCAAACTTACAGTTTTTGTAGCTTTAGCTGGTCGAGCCACGTGTTGTTTAACCCTAGAAGCTTTTATTGGTTTTGTGACGTCACTGTCGTTAGTTACGTCACCTTCGGCACCAAATATCTCAAGAATATCAATTTCTGCCTAAAAACATGAGAAAACTGTTTGTTAACTTTTAAATGTACGAATTCTATTTGTTAACTTCTAAAAAGCTATATTTTAATTTTCTAAACCTTTTTGAAAAAGTTCCCCGACTTGAAATGTGCCTAACTCCATCCTGGGAAAGCAACAATACCGATATTAGAATATCAGGTATCAAAATATAACAGTCGTTTAATTATAATATATTGTAATGAAATCCCTGCCATTTCTATCAATATGACTATTCCAGGTAATGCACATGAGTAGCCGAACCCTTTTAAAAAAAATATGTGCCTCATGTGAAGAATATACTAGGTTTTCACTTTTCAGTCGACATTTTATTTCAATTTTATATGTATAAAATGATAATTTTTTTTTGTAATAATTATAACTTCTAATATAAATTAAAGCTGCCTAAATAAAAAGTGAACAATAATATTAACTATGTGAAGAATAATAATAAATAATAATAATAAATAATAATAAATAATGATAAATAATAATAAATAATAATAATAAAAAATAATAAATAATGATAAATAATAAGTGCCTAAATAACATTGTCAACTCCTTATTGAGTGTTTTATAGCGCATATTATTATTTATATCTTATAAACTATACATAATCCGTTTATTGTTTTGTATTAATTGATAATTATATTATTTATAGCAATAAGTTGAGTAAAAAAATATTCCCCGGTAGAAGCGGCGGATTCAAGTCAAGTATGCAAAAAAAAACCCAGAAAGTAACTGGACCTAGGCGGTAGAAGCGGCGGATTCAAGTATGCAAAAAAAAACCCAGAAAGTAACTGGACCTAGGCGGTAGAAGCGGCGGATTCAAGTATGCAAAAAAAACCCAGAAAGTAACTGGACCTAGGCGGTAGAAGCGGCGGATTCAAGTATGCAAAAAAAAAACCCAGAAAGTAACTGGACCTAGGCGGTAGAAGCGAGGATTCAAGTATGCAAAAAAAAACCCAGAAAGTAACTGGACCTAGGCGGTAGAAGCGGCGGATTCAAGTATGCAAAAAAAAACCCAGAAAGTAACTGGACCTAGGCGGTAGAAGCGGCGGATTCAAGTATGCAAAAAAACACAGAAGGTAACTGGACCTAGGCGGTAGAAGCGAGGATTCAAGTATGCAAAAAAACACAGAAGGTAACTGGACCTAGGCGGTAGAAGCGAGGATTCAAGTATGCAAAAAAAACACAGAAGGTAACTGGACCTAGGCGGTAGAAGCGGCGGATTCAAGTATGCAAAAAAAAACCCAGAAAGTAACTGGACCTAGGCGGTAGAAGCGGCGGATTCAAGTATGCAAAAAAATACCCAGAAAGTAACTGGACCTAGGCGGTAGAAGCGAGGATTCATGTATGCAAAAAAAAAACCCAGAAAGTAACTAGACCTAGGCGGTTGAAGCGAGGATTCATGTATGCAAAAAAAAACCCAGAAAGTAACTGGACCTAGGCGGTAGAAGCGAGGATTCAAGTATGCAAAAAAAACCCAGAAAGTAACTGGACCTAGGCGGTAGAAGCGGCGGATTCAAGTATGCAAAAAAACACAGAAGGTAACTGGACCTAGGCGGTAGAAGCGAGGATTCATGTATGCAAAAAAAAACCCTGAAAGTAACTGGACCTAGGCGGTAGAAGCGAGGATTCAAGTATGCAAAAAAAACCCAGAAAGTAACTGGACCTAGGCGGTAGAAGCGGCGGATTCAAGTATGCAAAAAAACACAGAAGGTAACTGGACCTAGGCGGTAGAAGCGAGGATTCATGTATGCAAAAAAAAAACCCAGAAAGTAACTGGACCTAGGCGGTAGAAGCAAGGATTCATGTATGCAAAAAAAAACCCAGAAGGTAACTGGCCCTAGGCGGTAGAAGCGAGGATTCATGTATGCAAAAAAAACACAGAAAGTAACTGGACCTAGGCGGTAGAAGCGAGGATTCATGTATGCAAAAAAAACCCTGAAAGTAACTGGACCTAGGCGGTAGAAGCGAGGATTCATGTATGCAAAAAAAAACCCTGAAAGTAACTGGACCTAGGCGGTAGAAGCGAGGATTCAAGTATGCAAAAAAAAACCAGAAAGTAACTGGACCTAGGCGGTAGAAGCGAGGATTCATGTATGCAAAAAAAAACCCTGAAAGTAACTGGACCTAGGCGGTAGAAGCGAGGATTCATGTATGCAAAAAAAAACCCAGAAAGTAACTGGACCTAGGCGGTAGAAGCGAGGATTCATGTATGCAAAAAAAAAACCAGAAAGTAACTGGACCTAGGCGGTAGAAGCGAGGATTCATGTATGCAAAAAAAAACCCAGAAGGTAACTGGACCTAGGCGGTAGAAGCGAGGATTCAAGTATGCAAAAAAAACACAGAAGGTAACTGGACCTAGGCGGTAGAAGCGGCGGATTCAAGTATACAAAAAAAACACAGAAGGTAACTGGACCTAGGCGGTAGAAGCGGCGGATTCAAGTATACAAAAAAAACACAGAAAGTAACTGGACCTAGGCGGTAGAAGCAAGGATTCATGTATGCAAAAAAAACACAGAAGGTAACTGGACCTAGGCGGTAGAAGCGGCGGATTCAAGTATACAAAAAAAACACAGAAAGTAACTGGACCTAGGCGGTAGAAGCAAGGATTCATGTATGCAAAAAAAAACCCAGAAGGTAACTGGACCTAGGCGGTAGAAGCGAGGATTCATGTATGCAAAAAAAAAACCAGAAAGTAACTGGACCTAGGCGGTAGAAGCGAGGATTCAAGTATGCAAAAAAAAACACAGAAAGTAACTGGACCTAGGCGGTAGAAGCAAGGATTCATGTATGCAAAAAAAAACCCAGAAGGTAACTGGACCTAGGCGGTAGAAGCGAGGATTCATGTATGCAAAAAAAAAACCAGAAAGTAACTGGACCTAGGCGGTAGAAGCGAGGATTCAAGTATGCAAAAAAAAACCCAGAAGGTAACTGGACCTAGGCGGTAGAAGCGAGGATTCATGTATGCAAAAAAAAAACCAGAAAGTAACTGGACCTAGGCGGTAGAAGCGAGGATTCAAGTATGCAAAAAAAAACCCAGAAAGTAACTGGACCTAGGCGGTAGAAGCGAGGATTCAAGTATGCAAAAAAAAAAACAGAAGGTAACTGGACCTAGGCGGTAGAAGCGAGGATTCATGTATGCAAAAAAAAACACAGAAAGTAACTGGACCTAGGCGGTAGAAGCGAGGATTCAAGTATGCAAAAAAAAACCCAGAAAGTAACTGGACCTAGGCGGTACAAGCGAGGATTCAAGTATGCAAAAAAAAAACCAGAAAGTAACTGGACCTAGGCGGTAGAAGCGAGGATTCATGTATGCAAAAAAAAACACAGAAAGTAACTGGACCTAGGCGGTAGGAGCGAGGATTCAAGTATGCAAAAAAAAAACAGAAGGTAACTGGACCTAGGCGGTAGAAGCGAGGATTCATGTATGCAAAAAAAAACACAGAAAGTAACTGGACCTAGGCGGTAGAAGCGAGGATTCAAGTATGCAAAAAAAAACCCAGAAAGTAACTGGACCTAGGCGGTAGAAGCGAGGATTCAAGTATGCAAAAAAAAACAGAAGGTAACTGGACCTAGGCGGTAGAAGCGAGGATTCATGTATGCAAAAAAAAACACAGAAAGTAACTGGACCTAGGCGGTAGAAGCGAGGATTCATGTATGCAAAAAAAAACAGAAGGTAACTGGACCTAGGCGGTAGAAGCGAGGATTCATGTATGCAAAAAAAAACACAGAAAGTAACTGGACCTAGGCGGTAGAAGCAAGGATTCAAGTATGCAAAAAAAACACAGAAGGTAACTGAAACTAGGCAGTAGAAGCGAGGATTCATGTATGCAAAAAAAAACCAGAAAGTAACTGGACCTAGGCGGTAGAAGCGAGGATTCAAGTATGCAAAAAAAACACAGAAGGTAACTGGACCTAGGCGGTAGAAGCGAGGATTCAAGTATGCAAAAAAAAACACAGAAAGTAACTGGACCTAGGCGGTAGAAGCGAGGATTCAAGTATGCAAAAAAAAACAGAAGGTAACTGGACCTAGGCGGTAGAAGCGAGGATTCAAGTATGCAAAAAAAAACAGAAGGTAACTGGACCTAGGCGGTAGAAGCGAGGATTCAAGTATGCAAAAAAAACACAGAAGGTAACTGGACCTAGGCGGTAGAAGCGAGGATTCATGTATGCAAAAAAAACCCAGAAAGTAACTGGACCTAGGCGGTAGAAGCAAGGATTCAAGTATGCAAAAAAAAACCCAGAAAGTAACTGGACCTAGGCGGTAGAAGCGAGGATTCATGTATGCAAAAAAAAAAACACAGAAAGAAACTGGACCTAGGCGGTAGAAGCGAGGATTCATCTATGCAAAAAAAAACACAGAAAGCAACTGGACCTAGGCGGTAGAAGAAAGGATTCATGTATGCAAAAAAAAACCCAGAAAGTAACTGGACCTAGGCGGTAGAAGCGAGGATTCAAGTATGCAAAAAAAAACCCAGAAAGTAACTGGACCTAGGCGGTAGAAGCGAGGATTCATGTATGCAAAAAAAAACACAGAAAGCAACTGGACCTAGGCGGTAGAAGCGAGGATTCATGTATGCAAAAAAAAACCCAGAAAGTAACTGGACCTAGGCGGTAGAAGCGAGGATTCATGTATGCAAAAAAAAACACAGAAAGCAACTGGACCTAGGCGGTAGAAGCGAGGATTCATGTATGCAAAAAAAAAACACAGAAAGCAACTGGACCTAGGCGGTAGAAGAAAGGATTCATGTATGCAAAAAAAAACCCAGAAAGTAACTGGACCTAGGCGGTAGAAGCAAGGATTCAAGTATGCAAAAAAAACCCAGAAAGTAACTGGACCTAGGCGGTAGAAGCGAGGATTCAAGTATGCAAAAAAAACACAGAAGGTAACTGAAACTAGGCGGTAGAAGCGAGGATTCATGTATGCAAAAAAAAAACCAGAAAGTAACTGGCCTAGGCGGTAGAAGCGAGGATTCATGTATGCAAAAAAAAAACCCAGAAAGTAACTGGACCTAGGCGGTAGAAGCGAGGATTCATGTATGCAAAAAAAACCCAGAAAGTAACTGGACCTAGGCGGTAGAAGCAAGGATTCAAGTATGCAAAAAAAAACCCAGAAAGTAACTGGACCTAGGCGGTAGAAGCAAGGATTCAAGTATGCAAAAAAAAACACAGAAGGTAACTGGACCTAGGCGGTAGAAGCGAGGATTCATGTATGCAAAAAAAACTCAGAAAGTAACTGGACCTAGGCGGTAGAAGCAAGGATTCAAGTATGCAAAAAAAAACCCAGAAAGTAACTGGACCTAGGCGGTAGAAGCGAGGATTCAAGTATGCAAAAAAAACACAGAAGGTAACTGGACCTAGGCGGTAGAAGCGAGGATTCATGTATGCAAAAAAAAACCCAGAAAGTAACTGGACCTAGGCGGTAGAAGCGAGGATTCATGTATGCAAAAAAATACCCAGAAAGTAACTGGACCTAGGCGGTAGAAGCGAGGATTCATGTATGCAAAAAAAAACCCAGAAAGTAACTGGACCTAGGCGGTAGAAGCAAGGATTCAAGTATGCAAAAAAAAAAAAGAAGGTAACTGGACCTAGGCGGTAGAAGCGAGGATTCATGTATGCAAAAAAAAAAACCAGAAAGTAACTGGACCTAGGCGGTAGAAGCAAGGATTCAAGTATGCAAATAAAAACCCAGAAAGTAACTGGACCTAGGCGGTAGAAGCAAGGATTCATGTATGCAAAAAAAAACACAGAAAGCAACTGGACCTAGGCGGCAGAAGCGAGGATTCAAGTATGCAAAAAAAAAACACAGAAAGTAACTGGACCTAGGCGGTAGAAGCGAGGATTCAAGTATGCAAAAAAAAACCCAGAAAGTAACTGGACCTAGGCGGTAGAAGCGAGGATTCAAGTATGCAAAAAAAAACCCAGAAAGTAACTGGACCTAGGCGGTAGAAGCGAGGATTCAAGTATGCAAAAAAAACACAGAAGGTAACTGGACCTAGGCGGTAGAAGCGAGGTTCAAGTATGCAAAAAAAAACACAGAAAGTAACTGGACCTAGGCGGTAGAAACGAGGATTCAAGTATGCAAAAAAAACACAGAAGGTAACTGGACCTAGGCGGTAGAAGCGAGGATTCAAGTATGCAAAAAAAAACACAGAAGGTAACTGGACCTAGGCGGTAGAAGCGAGGATTCAAGTATGCAAAAAAAACACAGAAGGTAACTGGACCTAGGCGGTAGAAGCGAGGATTCAAGTATGCAAAAAAAAACACAGAAAGTAACTGGACCTAGGCGGTAGAAGCGAGGATTCATGTATGCAAAAAAAACACAGAAGGTAACTGGACCTAGGCGGTAGAAGCGAGGATTCATGTATGCAAAAAAAAACCCAGAAAGTAACTGGACCTAGGCGGTAGAAGCCAGGAATCAAGTATGCAAAAAAAAACCCAGAAGGTAACTGGACCTAGGCGGTAGAAGCGAGGATTCATGTATGCAAAAAAAAACCCAGAAAGTAACTGGACCTAGGCGGTAGAAGCCAGGAATCAAGTATGCAAAAAAAAACCCAGAAAGTAACTGGACCTAGGCGGTAGAAGCGAGGATTCATGTATGCAAAAAAAAACCCAGAAAGTAACTGGACCTAGGCGGTAGAAGCGAGGATTCATGTATGCAAAAAAAAACACAGAAAGCAACTGGACTAGGCGGTAGAAGCAAGGATTCATGTATGCAAAAAAAAACCCAGAAAGTAACTGGACCTAGGCGGTAGAAGCGAGGATTCATGTATGCAAAAAAAACCCAGAAGGTAACTGGACCTAGGCGGTAGAAGCGAGGATTCAAGTATGCAAAAAAAACACAGAAGGTAACTGAAACTAGGCGGTAGAAGCGAGGATTCATGTATGCAAAAAAAAAACCAGAAAGTAACTGGCCTAGGCGGTAGAAGCGAGGATTCATGTATGCAAAAAAAAACCCAGAAAGTAACTGGACCTAGGCGGTAGAAGCGAGGATTCATGTATGCAAAAAAAAACCCAGAAAGTAACTGGACCTAGGCGGTAGAAGCGAGGATTCATGTATGCAAAAAAAAACCCAAAACGTAACTGGACCTAGGCGGTAGAAGCGAGGATTCATGTATGCAAAAAAAAAAACCCAAAAAGTAACTGGACCTAGGCGGTTACAGGCAATCAGTGGTAAATGACAGATTTGGTATATTTATTCGATATTTTATTTCTTCTCTATAATTCTGTTATTCTGTTATAAAATTAATTAAATCGCGATAAAATTAATTTTATTGCGATTTAATTAATTTTATCGCGATTTAATTAATTTTATCGCGATTTAATTAATTTTATCGCGATTTAATTAATTTTATCGCGATTTAATTAATTTTATCGCGATTTAATTAATTTTATTACGATTTAAATAACAGAATTATAATAAAGAAATAAAATATCGAATATCGAATAAAAATACCAAATGTGTGTCATAGTCAGCTGACCGGTGGTTTCGCCTCACGAAGGAAGGCCTTCTCAGGAGGCCAATCCAAGAAATGAAATTTATAGTGTGGAGACCCAAAGGGAGAAGGAACGGGCAATGAAACGAAGATATAGATGTGTAACCAGTTACTATCCACTGGGAAGCAGCTCCAAAAACTTGCGCCAATCACGTTTCTGCTTCTTGATACTGGACTGCTGCGCGCGAATATAATACTTTTCAAGCTTTTGCAGAACAGGCACCAATGGGTGCCGTGCAATTACTTGGAAATGTTTAAATAGTTCGCGTCAGTAAGTCAGCCAACGTGTACTGGGCTCGCCAAAAATCTTTCCTACCAGTAAGGTTTTTTACTCAACTTGCTTCACAATTAATAAATAATAGAGTTATCAATTATTAATATTAATGTTTCTTGAAACGTTCATTTTAATTTATTGTTTTGGTTAGATTCAGCCCTTCTGTAACCTGGGTTTTTAGTGAAAACCTGGTATTCTTCACATATGTTGACATGGGGATAACTGCGGGATTCCAGGCGAGCAAAATATGATATTTGTTGCTATTTGAGGTAAAATTACCTTATTCTCAGAAGTATCGAGACCATCAGATTCTTTGTCACTTGCCACATCGATATTGATTAACTCATCAATGGGTTTACTTTCCATTTCGTCTTCGACATGTTCCATTAATGCAGCCTTCTCTCGACATTGAGGGCAAATATAATCTCGGCCTTTATTCTCCATAACCTTACCCTGAGCCTCAGTGACTCCAACGCAATCACCATGGTACCAGTAATCACAACTATCGCAGCAAATCATAAACCTGGAAAGTTGCGCCAATAAATGAATAATAAAATGGAATGGAATCAGCTGAATATTAAGAAACTGTAATTAATTATAAAAATACGAGTTTATGGATAACATGCGGATACACCCACAATCCTTAACCACACTAACCTGTTACTGTGTGGCTGCTGACAGCCACAACCACACTAACCTGTTACTCTGTGGCTGCTGACAGCCACAACCACACTAACCTGTTACTGTGTGGCTGCTGACAGCCACAACCACACTAACCTGTTACTGTGTGGCTGCTGACAGCCACAACCACACTAACCTGTTACTGTGTGGCTGCTGACAGCCACAACCACACTAACCTGTTACTGTGTGGCTGCTGACAGCCACAACCACACTAACCTGTTACTGTGTGGCTGCTGACAGCCACAACCACACTAACCTGTTACTGTGTGGCTGCTGACAGCCACAACCACACTAACCTGTTACTGTGTGGCTGCTGACAGCCACAACCACACTAACCTGTTACTGTGTGGATGCTGACAGCCACAACCACACTAACCTGTTACTGTGTGGCTGCTGACAGCCACAACCACAGTAACCTGTTTCTGTGTGGCTGCTGACAGCCACAACCACACTAACCTTTTGCTGTGTGGCTGCTGACAGCCACAACCACACTAACCTGTTGCTGTGTGGCTGCTGACAGGTACACCCACAATCCTCAACCACACTAACCTGTTAATGTGTGGCTGCTGACAGCCACAACCTCACTAACCTGTTACTGTGTGGCTGCTGACAGCCACAACCACACTAACCTGTTACTGTGTGGCTGCTGACAGCCACAACCACACTAACCTGTTACTGTGTGGCTGCTGACAGCCACAACCACACTAACCTGTTACTGTGTGGCTGCTGACAGCCACAACCACACTAACCTGTTACTGTGTGGCTGCTGACAGCCACAACCACACTAACCTGTTACTGTGTGGCTGCTGACAGCCACAACCACACTAACCTGTTACTGTGTGGCTGCTGACAGCCACAACCACACTAACCTGTTACTGTGTGGCTGCTGACAGCCACAACCACACTAACCTGTTACTGTGTGGCTGCTAACAGCCACAACCACACTAACCCGTTACTGTGTTGCTGCTGACAGCCACAACCACACTAACCTGTTACTGTGTGGCTGCTGACAGCCACAACCACACTAACCTGTTACCTTGTGGCTGCTGACAGCCACAACCACACTAACCTGTTACTGTGTGGCTGCTGACAGCCACAACCACACTAAGCTGTTGCTGTGTGGCTGCTGACAGCCACAACCACACTAACCTGTTACTGTGTGGCTGCTGACAGCCACAACCACACTAACCTGTTACTGTGTGGCTGCTGACAGCCACAACCACACTAACCTGTTGCTGTGTGGCTGCTGACAGCCACAACCACACTAACCTGTTACTGTGTGGCTGCTGACGGCCACAACCACACTAACCTGTTACTGTGTGGCTGCTGACAGGTACACCCACAATCCTTAACCACACTAACCTGTTACTGTGTGGCTTCTGACAGCCACAAATACACTAACCTGTTATTGTGTGGCTGCTGACAGCCACAACCACACTAACCTGTTCCTGTGTGGCTGCTGACAGCCACAACCACACTAAGCTGTTGCTGTGTGGCTGCTGACAGGTACAACCACACTAACCTGTTACTGTGTGGCTGCTGACAGCCACAACCACACTAACCTGTTGCTGTGTGGCTGCTGACAGCCACAACCACACTAACCTGTTACTGTGTGGCTGCTGACAGCCACAACCACACTAACCTGTTACTGTGTGGCTGCTGACAGCCACAACCACACTAACCTGTTACTGTGTGGCTGCTGACAGCCACAACCACACTAACCTGTTACTGTGTGGCTGCTGACAGCCACAACCACACTAACCTGTTACTGTGTGGCTGCTGACAGCCACAACCACACTAACCTGTTGCTGTGTGGCTGCTGACAGGTACACCATAAGGTCTGGGGGTCTGACTCGTAGTCGGTGTCTCCCTCGTTATTATCCGATATCTCAACGTCGCTGGATTCTTCGCCACTCGATATCGCCTCGGTTTGCTCGTCGCCCTTCCTCGACTGTTTTCTATTCGTGGCCGAACTCTTAACCGATTTCTATTATCAGAGTAAAATAAATCCGCGCATGGGCAGGATTCAGTCGACCCGATTCAAGTAACATGATTATCGCGCGAGAAGTAGCTCGTTTATTAAGATTTGTATTTTTAATCACATTTTTCATTAAAATATTCACTTTATTGTCCGCAAAAGTGCGGACACTTAAGTAATTATCCAGTCAATCTTCCAAAATATAATACTAATATATTATTAATTTCCTCCAAAATATTAACTGTTTCTTTTACAAATAGAAAGTAACATTTGTTGTCCGACTTTTTAATCCACATTTTCGAGGAATAGTTAAAGAATATATTTTTTAATAAATGCTTTTAAAAAAAATGCATAAATGCTTTTACTATTTCGAGGGAATGCGGACTCCGGACTACAAGGAGGACAAAATTATTATGTATTACATGTGAGATAAAGTATAATTTTTTTTCACTATTCTCGAGGCATTTTATTTACCGAGCGTAAGCGAGGTTAATAAAGGGCCGAGAGAATATTGAAAAAAAAATGTTCTACGTTTTTTTCCCTATGTAATACGTAATTTTATTATTAGAGAATTGGTACTTTTTTGTTGCTCAATTCTTTAATAAAACGTACAGCGATATTATAGTGGTATAAAATAAATTGAACTGTATTATTTTACTATATTGCTTCCATAGTTACTGCGATTCATATTATTGTACTCTTCAACTCTCGATGTTGCCTTACTCAATGTTAAATAATGTTCTCGAACACAATAAATAATGTTCCTCGGGTTTCTCCGGATTTAGTTGCTGAGGGTCTCCACAGACTAAAAAGTTCTAAAACAGATGTGACTTTTGGCTTTGATTCTGACTGTCTAATCCATGGTCCTCCTGAACTTTGTTTTCATCTCAGTAATCTATTTAATTCCTTTTTGACTCACGGATTCGTTCCGCAATTTCTTTTGAATTGTGTTATCATTCCATTGATCAAGGATAAGTTGGGCGATGATACAGTATCCGGTAATTATAGGGCCATCGCTTTGTCGTCTCTCCTGATTAAATTGTTTGAATGGGTGATGCTACTCGCACAGGCTGATTGTTTAAAATTAGATGAGTTACAGTTTGGGTTTCAACGGGGATCTAGTACCACTCAGTGTACTTGGGCTGCAACTGAGGTAATTAGTTTCTATTCCAGAAATGCAACTCCAGTGTTTGGCTGTTTGCTTGATCTTTCTAAAGCATTTGATATGGTGGAATGGTGCAAGCTGTTCCTTGAGCTCTTAAAGAAGGGGTTTTCTCCGTTTTACATCCGGTCTCTGTTATTTATCTACAATAATCAATCTTGTGTAGTGCGATGGAATAATACGCATTCTGAGTCTTTTACATCGTCCAATGGGGTACGCCAAGGGTCTGTTGCCTCGCCAATCTTATTCTGTATCTTACTTGATAAGCTGTTTAGGAAATTAAGAAATTCCAAAGTAGGTTGCTTCGTGGGGTCTGTATATTTTGGGGCGGTTGGTTATGCCGATGACCTATTTTTGCTATGTACGTCCATCGTAGGCCTTCAGCATATGGTTAAATTGTGCGAAGAGTTTGCATCGGAAAACAAGTTAATATTCAGCACGAATCCGAATCCGGACAAGTCCAAGTCAAAGTGTATAGCTTTCGGGCGGGTCTGGGTTAAGCCTTTAGCGACAATTAAGTTGAACGGTTCGCCTCTTCCATGGGTTAAGGAGGCGCTGCATCTCGGTAACCTTCTTGACTTTAAAAACTCAATGGAATCTGATATCGTGCGTAAACGAGGGCAGTTTATAGGCAAATTGAATGCCTTAAGGCAGGAACTATATTTTTCGGACCCGTTTGTGCTTTGCAATGTACAACGTAGTTATTGCACTAGTTTCTACGGTAGTAACCTGTGGAACCTTCTTTCGCCAACATGTATAAGAATTTTTAGCACCTGGAATGTAAATGTTAGAATGATTTTTGGATTACCATTTAATTCTCATCGATATATTGTTGAAAACCTAGTGCAGTTTAAACACCCGTGTATTATGCTTTACTCTCGCTTCGTTTCATTTTGTTTATCATTACGTAGGTCTAACAAAATGTGCATTCGTTTTCTTGCTAATATATGTTTAGTTGATTGTCGTACCCGGTCTGGGAGAAATTTACGAGAAATAGGAAACATGTGTAACATATTTAATCTTGAATTGCTGACATCTCGTGCGGTATCTAATCTTACTTATGTACCGTTACGGAACGCAGATAAGTGGCGAGTTAATTTTTGTAGGGAAATTATTTGGTGCCTAAACAACGGAGGTATTGTAGATGGCTTTACCCGCCAGGAATTGAGTAATATTTTAAATAGTGTATCCTCATCATAATTAATTACCTTCTTAGATCTGCAGTACTTAGACATATCATATTATTTTATAATAGTGCTTGTATTATTATCCTATTGTGCTTTGTGTACCCATCTGTATATTTGGTGTACGAAATTAAATTAAATAAATTAGTGTTCTCGAATATTTATTACGTAACTAGAGAGCCGCTTAACAACATAAACCAATATTGGATATTGAGTTTCGTTTTGAAGTACGCCACGCAGACCCTAAATTTGCAATTACGTTTGAGTATGTGAATATGTGCTCTACTTCGGAGCTCTTTCAACACATCACGTGAACTGGGCGGAAATATTATAGAATTACCCAGTTAGAATTCGAGAACACGCGTCTCTCTATATTACCTGAGAAATTGCCTTTTCATTCTTTCGGGGTCTGCCAAGTTTCTTCACGTTGGGTTTTTGCGACACGCGTTTCTTACGTTCTACGGCTCCAGTGCCACTGCCCTTGCGTTCCGTTGTTTTACGTACCTTTCGCTGCGATGCCTTAAAAAAATATTTGCGGTGCGTTTAATGTTACAGAGTTCAGTGGGGTTTAATTACCGAGTTCAGTAAGGTTTAATTAGAGTTCAGTAAGGTTTAATTATAGAGTTCAGTAAGGTTTAATTAGAGTTCATTAAGGTTTAATTAGAGTTCAGTAAGGTTTAATTAGAGTTCAGTAAGGTTTAATTATAGAGTTCAGTAAGGTTTAATTAGAGTTCAGTAAGGTTTAATTAGAGTTCAGTATGGTTTAATTAGAGTTCAGTATGGTTTAATTAGAGTTCAGAAAGGTTTAATTAGAGTTCAGTAAGGTTTAATTAGAGTTCAGTAAGGTTTAATTAGAGTTCAGCAAGGTTTAATTAGAGTTCAGTAAGGTTTAATTAGAGTTCAGTAAGGTTTAATTAGAGTTCAGCAAGGTTTAATTAGAGTTCAGTAAGGTTTAATTAGAGTTCAAGGTTTAATTAGAGTTCAGTAAGGTTTAATTATAGAGTTCAGTAAGGTTTAATTAGAGTTCAGTAAGGTTTAATTAGAGTTCAGTAAGGTTTAATTATAGAGTTCAGTAAGGTTTAATTAGAGTTCAGTATGGTTTAATTAGAGTTCAGAAAGGTTTAATTAGAGTTCAGTAAGGTTTAATTAGAGTTCAGTAAGGTTTAATTAGAGTTCAGTAAGGTTTAATTATAGAGTTCAGTAAGGTTTAATTAGAGTTCAGTAAGGTTTAATTAGAGTTCAGTATGGTTTAATTAGAGTTCAGAAAGGTTTAATTAGAGTTCAGTAAGGTTTAATTAGAGTTCAGTAAGGTTTAATTAGAGTTCAGCAAGGTTTAATTAGAGTTCAGTAAGGTTTAATTAGAGTTCAGTAAGGTTTAATTAGAGTTCAGTAAGGTTTAATTAGAGTTCAGCAAGGTTTAATTAGAGTTCAGTAAGGTTTAATTAGAGTTCAGTAAGGTTTAATTAGAGTTCAAGGTTTAATTAGAGTTCAGTAAGGTTTAATTATAGAGTTCAGTAAGGTTTAATTAGAGTTCAAGGTTTAATTAGAGTTCAGTAAGGTTTAATTATAGAGTTCAGTAAGGTTTAATTAGAGTTCAGTAAGGTTTAATTAGAGTTCAGTAAGGTTTAATTATAGAGTTCAGTAAGGTTTAATTAGAGTTCAGTATGGTTTAATTAGAGTTCAGAAAGGTTTAATTAGAGTTCAGTAAGGTTTAATTAGAGTTCAGTAAGGTTTAATTAGAGTTCAGTAAGGTTTAATTAGAGTTCAGTATGGTTTAATTAGAGTTCAGAAAGGTTTAATTAGAGTTCAGTAAGGTTTAATTAGAGTTCAGTAAGGTTTAATTAGAGTTCAGCAAGGTTTAATTAGAGTTCAGTAAGGTTTAATTAGAGTTCAGTAAGGTTTAATTAGAGTTCAGCAAGGTTTAATTAGAGTTCAGTAAGGTTTAATTAGACTTCAGTAAGGTTTAATTAGAGTTCAGCAAGGTTTAATTAGAATTCAGTAAGGTTTAATTAGACTTCAGTAAGGTTTAATTAGACCTCAGTAAGGTTTAATTAGACTTCAGTAAGGTTTAATTAGAGTTCAGCAAGGTTTAATTAGACTTCAGTAAGGTTTAATTAGACTTCAGTAAGGTTTAATTAGAGTTCAGTAAGGTTTAATTAGAGTTCAGTAAGGTTTAATTAGACTTCAGCAAGGTTTAATTAGACTTCAGTAAGGTTTAATTAGAGTTCAGTAAGGTTTAATTAGAGTTCAGTAAGGTTTAATTAGAGTTCAGTATGGTTTAATTAGAGTTCAGAAAGGTTTAATTAGAGTTCAGAAAGGTTTAATTAGAGTTCAGTAAGGTTTAATTAGAGTTCAGTAAGGTTTAATTAGAGTTCAGCAAGGTTTAATTAGAGTTCAGTAAGGTTTAATTAGAGTTCAGTAAGGTTTAATTAGAGTTCAGCAAGGTTTAATTAGAGTTCAGTAAGGTTTAATTAGAGTTCAAGGTTTAATTAGAGTTCAGTAAGGTTTAATTATAGAGTTCAGTAAGGTTTAATTAGAGTTCAGTAAGGTTTAATTAGAGTTCAGTAAGGTTTAATTATAGAGTTCAGTAAGGTTTAATTAGAGTTCAGTATGGTTTAATTAGAGTTCAGAAAGGTTTAATTAGAGTTCAGTAAGGTTTAATTAGAGTTCAGTAAGGTTTAATTAGAGTTCAGCAAGGTTTAATTAGAGTTCAGTAAGGTTTAATTAGAGTTCAAGGTTTAATTAGAGTTCAGTAAGGTTTAATTATAGAGTTCAGTAAGGTTTATTTAATTAGAGTTCAGTAAGGTTTAATTAGAGTTCAGTAAGGTTTAATTAGAGTTCAGTAAGGTTTAGTTATAGAGTTTAGAAATGTTTAATTAGAGTTCAGTAAGGTTTAATTAGAGTTCGAGTTCAGTAAGGTTTAATTAGAGTTCAGTAAGGTTTAATTTGAGTTCAGTAAGGTTTAATTAGAGTTCAGTAAGGTTTAATTAGAGTTCAGTAAGGTTTGATTAGAGTTCAGTAAGGTTTAATTAGAGTTCAGCAAGGTTTAATTAGAATTCAGTAAGGTTTAATTAGAGTTCAGTAAGGTTTAATTAGAGTTCAGTAAGGTTTAATTAGAGTTCAGTAAGCAGTAAGGTTTAATTAGAGTTCAGTAAGGTTTAATTAGAGTTCAGTATGGTTTAATCAGAGTTCAGTAAGGTTTAATTAGAGTTCAGTAAGGTTTAATTATAGAGTTCAGTAAGGTTTAATTAGAGTTCAGTAAGGTTTAATTAGAGTTCAGTAAGGTTTAATTAGAGTTCAGTAAGGTTTAATTAGAGTTCAGCAAGGTTTAATTAGAGTTCAGTAAGGTTTAATTAGACTTCAGTAAGGTTTAATTAGAGTTCAGCAAGGTTTAATTAGACTTCAGTAAGGTTTAATTAGACTTCAGTAAGGTTTAATTAGACCTCAGTAAGGTTTAATTAGACTTCAGTAAGGTTTAATTAGAGTTCAGCAAGGTTTAATTAGACTTCAGTAAGGTTTAATTAGACTTCAGTAAGGTTTAATTAGACTTCAGTAAGGTTTAATTAGAGTTCAGTAAGGTTTAATTAGACTTCAGTAAGGTTTAATTAGACTTCAGCAAGGTTTAATTAGACTTCAGTAAGGTTTAATTAGAGTTCAGTAAGGTTTAATTAGAGTTCAGTAAGGTTTAATTAGAGTTCAGTATGGTTTAATTAGAGTTCAGAAAGGTTTAATTAGAGTTCAGTAAGGTTTAATTAGAGTTCAGTAAGGTTTAATTAGAGTTCAGCAAGGTTTAATTAGAGTTCAGTAAGGTTTAATTAGAGTTCAGTAAGGTTTAATTAGAGTTCAGCAAGGTTTAATTAGAGTTCAGTAAGGTTTAATTATAGAGTTCAGTAAGGTTTAATTAGAGTTCAGTAAGGTTTAATTACCGAGTTCAGTAAGGTTTAATTAGAGTTCAGTAAGGTTTAATTACCGAGTTCAGTAAGGTTTAATTAGAGTTCAGTAAGGTTTAATTAGAATTCAGTAAGGTTTAATTAGAGTTCAGTAAGGTTTAATTAGAGTTCAGTAAGGTTTAATTAGAGTTCAGTAAGGTTTAATTAGAGTTCAGTAAGGTTTAATTAGAGTTCAGTAAGGTTTTATTAGAGTTCAGTAAGGTTTAATTAGAGTTCAGTAAGGTTTAATTAGAGTTCAGTAAGGTTTAATTACCGAGTTCATTAAGGTTTAATTATAGAGTTCAGTAAGGTTTAATTAGAGTTCAGTAAGGTTTTATTAGAGTTCAGTAAGGTTTAATTATAGAGTTCAGTAAGGTTTAATTAGAGTTCAGTAAGGTTTAATTATAGAGTTCAGTAAGGTTTAATTAGAGTTCAGTAAGGTTTAATTAGAGTTCAGTAAGGTTTAATCAGAGTTCAGTAAGGTTTAATTAGAGTTCAGTATGGTTTAATTAGAGCTTAGTAAGGTTTAATTAGAGTTCAGCAAGGTTTAATTAGAGTTCAGTAAGGTTTAATTAGAGTTCAGTAAGGTTTAATTACCGAGTTCAGTAAGGTTTAATTAGAGTTCAGTAAGGTTTAATTAGAGTTCAGTAAGGTTTAATTATAGAGTTCAGTAAGGTTTAATTAGAGTTCATTAAGGTTTAATTAGAGTTCAGTATGGTTTAATTACCGAGTTCAGTAAGGTTTAATTAGAGTTCAGTATGGTTTAATTAGAGCTTAGTAAGGTTTAATTAGAGTTCAGTAAGGTTTAATTAGAGTTCAGTAAGGTTTAATTAGAGTTCAGTAAGGTTTAATTACCGAGTTCAGTAAGGTTTAATTAGAGTTCAGTAAGGTTTAATTAGAGTTCAGTAAGGTTTAATTAGAGTTCAGTAAGGTTTAATTAGAGTTCAGTAAGGTTTAATTAGAGTTCAGCAAGGTTTAATTAGAGTTCAGCAAGGTTTAATTAGAGTTCAGTAAGGTTTAATTACCGAGTTCAGTAAGGTTTAATTAGAGTTCAGTAAGGTTTAATTAGAGTTCAGTAAGGTTTAATTATAGAGTTCAGTAAGGTTTAATTAGAGTTCATTAAGGTTTAATTAGAGTTCAGTATGGTTTAATTACCGAGTTCAGTAAGGTTTAATTAGAGTTCAGTAAGGTTTAATTAGAGTTCAGCAAGGTTTAATAAGAGTTCACTAAGGTTTAATTAGAGTTCAGTAAGGTTTAATTACCGAGTTCAGTAAGGTTTAATTAGAGTTCAGTAAGGTTTAATTATAGAGTTCAGTAAGGTTTAATTAGAGTTCAGTAAGGTTTAATTACCGAGTTCAGTAAGGTTTAATCAGAGTTCAGTAAGGTTTAATTAGAGTTCAGTAAGGTTTAATTATAGAGTTCAGTAAGGTTTAATTAGAGTTCAGTAAGGTTTAATTACCGAGTTCAGTAAGGTTTAATTAGAGTTCAGTAAGGTTTAATTAGAATTCAGTAAGGTTTAATTACCGAGTTCAGTAAGGTTTAATTAGAGTTCAGTAAGGTTTAATTATAGAGTTCAGTAAGGTTTAATTAGAGTTCAGTAAGGTTTAATTACCGAGTTCAGTAAGGTTTAATTACCGAGTTCAGTAAGGTTTAATTAGAGTTCAGTAAGGTTTAATTAGAGTTCAGTAAGGTTTAATTAGAGTTCAGTAAGGTTTAATTATAGAGTTCAGTAAGGTTTAATTAGAGTTCAGTAAGGTTTAATTAGAGTTCAGTAAGGTTTAATTATAGAGTTCAGTAAGGTTTAATTAGAGTTCAGTAAGGTTTAATTATAGAGTTCAGTAAGGTTTAATTAGAGTTCAGTAAGGTTTAATTAGAGTTCAGTAAGGTTTAATCAGAGTTCAGTAAGGTTTAATTAGAGTTCAGTAAGGTTTAATCAGAGTTCAGTAAGGTTTAATTAGAGTTCAGTAAGGTTTAATTAGAGTTCAGTAAGGTTTAATTATAGAGTTCAGTAAGGTTTAATTAGAGTTCAGTAAGGTTTAATTACCGAGTTCAGTAAGGTTTAATCAGAGTTCAGTAAGGTTTAATTAGAGTTCAGTAAGGTTTAATCAGAGTTCAGAAAGGTTTAATTAGAGTTCAGTAAGGTTTAATCAGAGTTCAGTAAGGTTTAATTAGAGTTCAGTAAGGTTTAATTAGAGTTCAGTAAGGTTTAATTATAGAGTTCAGTAAGGTTTAATTAGAGTTCAGTAAGGTTTAATTACCGAGTTCAGTAAGGTTTAATCAGAGTTCAGTAAGGTTTAATTAGAGTTCAGTAAGGTTTAATCAGAGTTCAGAAAGGTTTAATTAGAGTTCAGTAAGGTTTAATAAGAGTTCAGTAAGCAGTAAGGTTTAATTAGAGTTCAGTAAGGTTTAATAAGAGTTCAGTAAGCAGTAAGGTTTAATTAGAGTTCAGTAAGGTTTAATTAGAGTTCAGTAAGGTTTAATTAGAGTTCAGTAAGGTTTAATTATAGAGTTCAGTAAGGTTTAATTAGAGTTCAGTAAGGTTTAATTAGAGTTCAGTAAGGTTTAATTATAGAGTTCAGTAAGGTTTAATTAGAGTTCAGTAAGGTTTAATTACCGAGTTCAGTAAGGTTTAATCAGAGTTCAGTAAGGTTTAATTAGAGTTCAGTAAGGTTTAATCAGAGTTCAGTAAGGTTTAATTAGAGTTCAGTAAGGTTTAATTATAGAGTTCAGTAAGGTTTAATTAGAGTTCAGTAAGGTTTAATTACCGAGTTCAGTAAGGTTTAATTAGAGTTCAGTAAGGTTTAATTATAGAGTTCAGTAAGGTTTAATTAGAGTTCAGTAAGGTTTAATTACCGAGTTCAGTAAGGTTTAATTAGAGTTCAGTAAGGTTTAATTACCGAGTTCAGTAAGGTTTAATTAGAGTTCAGTAAGGTTTAATTAGAATTCAGTAAGGTTTAATTAGAGTTCAGTAAGGTTTAATTAGAGTTCAGTAAGGTTTAATTAGAGTTCAGTAAGGTTTAATTAGAGTTAAGTAAGGTTTAATTACCGAGTTCAGTAAGGTTTAATTAGAGTTCAGTAAGGTTTAATTAGAGTTAAGTAAGGTTTAATTAGAGTTCAGTAAGGTTTAATTAGAGTTAAGTAAGGTTTAATTAGAGTTCAGTAAGGTTTAATTACCGAGTTCATTAAGGTTTAATTATAGAGTTCAGTAAGGTTTAATTAGAGTTCAGTAAGATTTTATTAGAGTTCAGTAAGGTTTAATTAGAGTTAAGTAAGGTTTAATTAGAGTTCAGTAAGGTTTAATTAGAGTTAAGTAAGGTTTAATTAGAGTTAAGTAAGGTTTAATTAGAGTTAAGTAAGGTTTAATTAGAGTTCAGTAAGGTTTAATTAGAGTTAAGTAAGGTTTAATTAGAGTTAAGTAAGGTTTAATTAGAGTTCAGTAAGGTTTAATTAGAGTTCAGTAAGGTTTAATCAGAGTTCAGTAAGGTTTAATTAGAGTTCAGTAAGGTTTAATTATAGAGTTCAGTAAGGTTTAATTAGAGTTCAGTAAGGTTTAATTACCGAGTTCAGTAAGGTTTAATTAGAGTTCAGTAAGGTTTAATTATAGAGTTCAGTAAGGTTTAATTAGAGTTCAGTAAGGTTTAATTACCGAGTTCAGTAAGGTTTAATTATAGAGTTCAGTAAGGTTTAATTAGAGTTCAGTAAGGTTTAATAAGAGTTCAGTAAGCAGTAAGGTTTAATTAGAGTTCAGTAAGGTTTAATTAGAGTTCAGTAAGGTTTAATTAGAGTTCAGTAAGGTTTAATTATAGAGTTCAGTAAGGTTTAATTAGAGTTCAGTAAGGTTTAATTAGAGTTCAGTAAGGTTTAATTATAGAGTTCAGTAAGGTTTAATTAGAGTTCAGTAAGGTTTAATTACCGAGTTCAGTAAGGTTTAATCAGAGTTCAGTAAGGTTTAATTAGAGTTCAGTAAGGTTTAATCAGAGTTCAGTAAGGTTTAATTAGAGTTCAGTAAGGTTTAATTACCGAGTTCAGTAAGGTTTAATTAGAGTTCAGTAAGGTTTAATTAGAATTCAGTAAGGTTTAATTAGAGTTCAGTAAGGTTTAATTAGAGTTCAGTAAGGTTTAATTAGAGTTCAGTAAGGTTTAATTACCGAGTTCAGTAAGGTTTAATTAGAGTTCAGTAAGGTTTAATTAGAGTTAAGTAAGGTTTTATTAGAGTTCAGTAAGGTTTAATTAGAGTAAAGTAAGGTTTAATTAGAGTTCAGTAAGGTTTAATTACCGAGTTCATTAAGGTTTAATTATAGAGTTCAGTAAGGTTTAATTAGAGTTCAGTAAGGTTTTATTAGAGTTCAGTAAGGTTTAATTAGAGTTAAGTAAGGTTTAATTAGAGTTAAGTAAGGTTTAATTAGAGTTCAGTAAGGTTTAATTACCGAGTTCAGTAAGGTTTAATTAGAGTTCAGTAAGGTTTAATTAGAGTTAAGTAAGGTTTAATTAGAGTTCAGTAAGGTTTAATTAGAGTTAAGTAAGGTTTAATTAGAGTTCAGTAAGGTTTAATTACCGAGTTCATTAAGGTTTAATTATAGAGTTCAGTAAGGTTTAATTAGAGTTCAGTAAGGTTTTATTAGAGTTCAGTAAGGTTTAATTAGAGTTAAGTAAGGTTTAATTAGAGTTCAGTAAGGTTTAATTAGAGTTAAGTAAGGTTTAATTAGAGTTCAGTAAGGTTTAATTACCGAGTTCATTAAGGTTTAATTATAGAGTTCAGTAAGGTTTAATTAGAGTTCAGTAAGGTTTTATTAGAGTTCAGTAAGGTTTAATTAGAGTTAAGTAAGGTTTAATTAGAGTTCAGTAAGGTTTAATTAGAGTTAAGTAAGGTTTAATTAGAGTTCAGTAAGGTTTAATTAGAGTTCAGTAAGGTTTAATTATAGAGTTCAGTAAGGTTTAATTAGAGTTCAGTAAGGTTTAATTACCGAGTTCAGTAAGGTTTAATCAGAGTTCAGTAAGGTTTAATTAGAGTTCAGTAAGGTTTAATCAGAGTTCAGTAAGGTTTAATTAGAGTTCAGTAAGGTTTAATTACCGAGTTCAGTAAGGTTTAATTAGAGTTCAGTAAGGTTTAATTAGAATTCAGTAAGGTTTAATTAGAGTTCAGTAAGGTTTAATTAGAGTTCAGTAAGGTTTAATTAGAGTTCAGTAAGGTTTAATTACCGAGTTCAGTAAGGTTTAATTAGAGTTCAGTAAGGTTTAATTAGAGTTAAGTAAGGTTTTATTAGAGTTCAGTAAGGTTTAATTAGAGTAAAGTAAGGTTTAATTAGAGTTCAGTAAGGTTTAATTACCGAGTTCATTAAGGTTTAATTATAGAGTTCAGTAAGGTTTAATTAGAGTTCAGTAAGGTTTTATTAGAGTTCAGTAAGGTTTAATTAGAGTTAAGTAAGGTTTAATTAGAGTTAAGTAAGGTTTAATTAGAGTTCAGTAAGGTTTAATTACCGAGTTCAGTAAGGTTTAATTAGAGTTCAGTAAGGTTTAATTAGAGTTAAGTAAGGTTTAATTAGAGTTCAGTAAGGTTTAATTAGAGTTAAGTAAGGTTTAATTAGAGTTCAGTAAGGTTTAATTACCGAGTTCATTAAGGTTTAATTATAGAGTTCAGTAAGGTTTAATTAGAGTTCAGTAAGGTTTTATTAGAGTTCAGTAAGGTTTAATTAGAGTTAAGTAAGGTTTAATTAGAGTTCAGTAAGGTTTAATTAGAGTTAAGTAAGGTTTAATTAGAGTTCAGTAAGGTTTAATTACCGAGTTCATTAAGGTTTAATTATAGAGTTCAGTAAGGTTTAATTAGAGTTCAGTAAGGTTTTATTAGAGTTCAGTAAGGTTTAATTAGAGTTAAGTAAGGTTTAATTAGAGTTCAGTAAGGTTTAATTAGAGTTAAGTAAGGTTTAATTAGAGTTCAGTAAGGTTTAATTACCGAGTTCATTAAGGTTTAATTATAGAGTTCAGTAAGGTTTAATTAGAGTTCAGTAAGGTTTTATTAGAGTTCAGTAAGGTTTAATTAGAGTTCAGTAAGGTTTAATTAGAGTTCAGTAAGGTTTAATTAGAGTTCAGTAAGGTTTTATTAGAGTTCAGTAAGGTTTAATTGGAGTTCAGTAAGGTTTAATTAGAGTTCAGTATGGTTTAATTAGAGCTTAGTAAGGTTTAATTAGAGTTCAGCAAGGTTTAATTAGAGTTCAGTAAGGTTTAATTAGAGTTCAGTAAGGTTTAATTACCGAGTTCAGTAAGGTTTAATTAGAGTTCAGTAAGGTTTAATTAGAGTTCAGTAAGGTTTAATTATAGAGTTCAGTAAGGTTTAATTAGAGTTCATTAAGGTTTAATTAGAGTTCAGTATGGTTTAATTACCGAGTTCAGTAAGGTTTAATTAGAGTTCAGTAAGGTTTAATTAGAGTTCAGCAAGGTTTAATAAGAGTTCACTAAGGTTTAATTAGAGTTCAGTAAGGTTTAATTACCGAGTTCAGTAAGGTTTAATTAGAGTTCAGTAAGGTTTAATTATAGAGTTCAGTATGGTTTAATTAGAGTTCAGTAAGGTTTAATTAGAGTTCAGTAAGGTTTAATTACCGAGTTCAGAAAGGTTTAATTAGAGTTCAGTAAGGTTTAATTAGAGTTCAGTAAGGTTTAATTAGAGTTCAGTAAGGTTTAATTAGAGTTCAGTAAGGTTTAATTAGAGTTCAGAAAGGTTTAATTAGAGTTCAGTAAGGTTTAATTAGAGTTCAGTAAGGTTTAATTACCGAGTTCAGTAAGGTTTAATTAGAGTTCAGTAAGGTTTAATTAGAGTTCAGTAAGGTTTAATTAGAGTTCAGTAAGGTTTAATTATAGAGTTCAGTAAGGTTTAATTATAGAGTTCAGTAAGGTTTAATTAGAGTTCAGTAAGGTTTAATTAGAGTTCAGTAAGGTTTAATTATAGAGTTCAGTAAGGTTTAATTAGAGTTCAGTAAGGTTTAATTAGAGTTCAGTAAGGTTTAATTAGAGTTCAGTAAGGTTTAATTATAGAGTTCAGTAAGGTTTAATTATAGAGTTCAGTAAGGTTTAATTAGAGTTCAGTAAGGTTTAATTACTGAGTTCAGTAAGGTTTAATCAGAGTTCAGTAAGGTTTAATTAGAGTTCAGTAAGGTTTAATTACCGAGTTCAGTAAGGTTTAATTAGAGTTCAATAAGGTTTAATTAGAGTTCAGTAAGGTTTAATTAGAGTTCAGTAAGGTTTAATTAGAGTTCAGTAAGGTTTAATTACCGAGTTCAGTAAGGTTTAATTAGAGTTCAGTAAGGTTTAATTAGAGTTCAGTAAGGTTTAATTAGAGTTCAGTAAGGTTTAATTAGACTTCAGTAAGGTTTAATTAGAGTTCAGTAAGGTTTAATTACCGAGTTCAGTAAGATTTAATCAGAGTTCAGTAAGGTTTAATTAGAGTTCAGCAAGGTTTAATTAGAGTTCAGCAAGGTTTAATTAGAGTTCAGTAAGGTTTAATTAGAGTTCAGTAAGGTTTAATTAGAGTTCAGAAAGGTTTAATTAGAGTTCAGTAAGGTTTAATTAGAGTTCAGTAAGGTTTTAATTACCGAGTTCAGTAAGGTTTAATTAGAGTTCAGTAAGGTTTAATTAGAGTTCAGTAAGGTTTAATTAGAGTTCAGTAAGGTTTAATTAGAGTTCAGTAAGGTTTAATTAGAGTTCAGTAAGGTTTAATTAGAGTTCAGTAAGGTTTAATTAGAGTTCAGTAAGGTTTAATTAGAGTTCAGTAAGGTTTAATTAGAGCTCAGTAAGGTTTAATTACCGAGTTCAGTAAGGTTTAATTAGAGTTCAGTAAGGTTTAATTAGAGTTCAGTAAGGTTTAATTACCGAGTTCATTAAGGTTTAATTATAGAGTTCAGTAAGGTTTAATTACCGAGTTCAGTAAGGTTTAATTAGAGTTCATTAAGGTTTAATTAGAGTTCAGTAAGGTTTAATTAGAGTTCAGTAAGGTTTAATTAGAGTTCAGTAAGGTTTAATTAGAGCTCAGTAAGGTTTAATTAGAGTTCAGTATGGTTTAATTACCGAGTTCAGTAAGGTTTAATTAGAGTTCATTAAGGTTTAATTAGAGTTCAGTAAGGTTTAATTAGAGTTCATTAAGGTTTAATTAGAGTTCAGTATGGTTTAATTACCGAGTTCAGTAAGGTTTAATTAGAGTTCATTAAGGTTTAATTAGAGTTCAGTAAGGTTTAATTAGAGTTCAGTAAGGTTTAATTAGAGTTCAGTAAGGTTTAATTAGAGCTCAGTAAGGTTTAATTACCGAGTTCAGTAAGGTTTAATTAGAGTTCAGTAAGGTTTAATTAGAGTTCAGTAAGGTTTAATTACCGAGTTCATTAAGGTTTAATTATAGAGTTCAGTAAGGTTTAATTAGAGTTCAGTAAGGTTTAATTAGAGTTCATTAAGGTTTAATTAGAGTTCAGTAAGGTTTAATTAGAGTTCAGTAAGGTTTAATTAGAGTTCAGTAAGGTTTAATTATAGAGTTCAGTAAGGTTTAATTAGAGTTCAGTAAGGTTTAATTACCGAGTTCATTAAGGTTTAATTATAGAGTTCAGTAAGGTTTAATTACCGAGTTCAGTAAGGTTTAATTATAGAGTTCAGTAAGGTTTAATTATAGAGTTCAGTAAGGTTTAATTAGAGTTCAGTAAGGTTTAATTAGAGTTCAGTAAGGTTTAATTAGAGTTCAGTAAGGTTTAATTACCGAGTTCAGTAAGGTTTAATTAGAGTTCAGTAAGGTTTAATTAGAGTTCACTAAGGTTTAATTAGAGTTCAGTAAGGTTTAATTACCGAGTTCAGTAAGGTTTAATTAGAGTTCAGTAAGGTTTAATTAGAGTTCAGTAAGGTTTAATTAGAGTTCAGTAAGGTTTAATTAGAGTTCAGTATGGTTTAATTAGAGCTTAGTAAGGTTTAATTAGAGTTCAGAAAGGTTTAATTAGAGTTCAGTAAGGTTTAATTAGAGTTCAGTAAGGTTTAATTATAGAGTTCAGTAAGGTTTAATTAGAGTTCAGTAAGGTTTAATTAGAGTTCAGTAAGGTTTAATTATAGAGTTCAGTAAGGTTTAATTAGAGTTCAGTAAGGTTTAATTAGAGTTCAGTAAGGTTTAATTAGAGTTCAGTAAGGTTTAATTAGAGTTCAGTAAGGTTTAATTATAGAGTTCAGTAAGGTTTAATTACCGAGTTCAGTAAGGTTTAATTAGAGTCCAGTAAGGTTTAATTCGAGTTCAGTAAGGTTTAATTAGAGTTCAGTAAGGTTTAATTAGAGTTCAGTATGGTTTAATTAGAGCTTAGTAAGGTTTAATTAGAGTTCAGAAAGGTTTAATTAGAGTTCAGTAAGGTTTAATTAGAGTTCAGTATGGTTTAATTAGAGCTTAGTAAGGTTTAATTAGAGTTCAGAAAGGTTTAATTAGAGTTCAGTAAGGTTTAATTACCGAGTTCATTAAGGTTTAATTACCGAGTTCAGTAAGGTTTAATTAGAGTTCAGTAAGGTTTAATTAGAGTTCAGCAAGGTTTAATTAGAGTTCAGTAAGGTTTAATTAGAGCTCAGTAAGGTTTAATTAGAGTTCAGTATGGTTTAATTACCGAGTTCAGTAAGGTTTAATTAGAGTTCATTAAGGTTTAATTAGAGTTCAGTAAGGTTTAATTAGAGTTCATTAAGGTTTAATTAGAGTTCAGTATGGTTTAATTACCGAGTTCAGTAAGGTTTAATTAGAGTTCATTAAGGTTTAATTAGAGTTCAGTAAGGTTTAATTAGAGTTCAGTAAGGTTTAATTAGAGTTCAGTAAGGTTTAATTAGAGCTCAGTAAGGTTTAATTACCGAGTTCAGTAAGGTTTAATTAGAGTTCAGTAAGGTTTAATTAGAGTTCAGTAAGGTTTAATTACCGAGTTCATTAAGGTTTAATTATAGAGTTCAGTAAGGTTTAATTAGAGTTCAGTAAGGTTTAATTAGAGTTCATTAAGGTTTAATTAGAGTTCAGTAAGGTTTAATTAGAGTTCAGTAAGGTTTAATTAGAGTTCAGTAAGGTTTAATTATAGAGTTCAGTAAGGTTTAATTAGAGTTCAGTAAGGTTTAATTACCGAGTTCATTAAGGTTTAATTATAGAGTTCAGTAAGGTTTAATTACCGAGTTCAGTAAGGTTTAATTATAGAGTTCAGTAAGGTTTAATTATAGAGTTCAGTAAGGTTTAATTAGAGTTCAGTAAGGTTTAATTAGAGTTCAGTAAGGTTTAATTAGAGTTCAGTAAGGTTTAATTACCGAGTTCAGTAAGGTTTAATTAGAGTTCAGTAAGGTTTAATTAGAGTTCACTAAGGTTTAATTAGAGTTCAGTAAGGTTTAATTACCGAGTTCAGTAAGGTTTAATTAGAGTTCAGTAAGGTTTAATTAGAGTTCAGTAAGGTTTAATTAGAGTTCAGTAAGGTTTAATTAGAGTTCAGTATGGTTTAATTAGAGCTTAGTAAGGTTTAATTAGAGTTCAGAAAGGTTTAATTAGAGTTCAGTAAGGTTTAATTAGAGTTCAGTAAGGTTTAATTATAGAGTTCAGTAAGGTTTAATTAGAGTTCAGTAAGGTTTAATTAGAGTTCAGTAAGGTTTAATTATAGAGTTCAGTAAGGTTTAATTAGAGTTCAGTAAGGTTTAATTAGAGTTCAGTAAGGTTTAATTAGAGTTCAGTAAGGTTTAATTAGAGTTCAGTAAGGTTTAATTATAGAGTTCAGTAAGGTTTAATTACCGAGTTCAGTAAGGTTTAATTAGAGTCCAGTAAGGTTTAATTCGAGTTCAGTAAGGTTTAATTAGAGTTCAGTAAGGTTTAATTAGAGTTCAGTATGGTTTAATTAGAGCTTAGTAAGGTTTAATTAGAGTTCAGAAAGGTTTAATTAGAGTTCAGTAAGGTTTAATTAGAGTTCAGTATGGTTTAATTAGAGCTTAGTAAGGTTTAATTAGAGTTCAGAAAGGTTTAATTAGAGTTCAGTAAGGTTTAATTACCGAGTTCATTAAGGTTTAATTACCGAGTTCAGTAAGGTTTAATTAGAGTTCAGTAAGGTTTAATTAGAGTTCAGCAAGGTTTAATTAGAGTTCAGTAAGGTTTAATTAGAGTTCAGTAAGGTTTAATTATAGAGTTCTGTAAGGTTTAATTAGAGTTCATTAAGGTTTAATTAGAGTTCAGTAAGGTTTATTTACCGAGTTCAGTAAGGTTTAATTAGAGTTCAGTAAGGTTTAATTAGAGTTCAAGGTTTAATTAGAGTTCAGTAAGGTTTAATTATAGAGTTCTGTAAGGTTTAATTAGAGTTCATTAAGGTTTAATTAGAGTTCAGTAAGGTTTAATTAGAGTTCAGTAAAGTTTAATTAGAGTTCAGTAAGGTTTATTTACCGAGTTCAGTAAGGTTTAATTAGAGTTCAGTAAGGTTTAATCAGAGTTCAGTAAGGTTTAATTAGAGTTCAGTAAGGTTTAATTATAGAGTTCTGTAAGGTTTAATTAGAGTTCATTAAGGTTTAATTAGAGTTCAGTAAGGTTTAATTAGAGTTCAGTAAAGTTTAATTAGAGTTCAGTAAGGTTTATTTACCGAGTTCAGTAAGGTTTAATTAGAGTTCAGTAAGGTTTAATCAGAGTTCAGTAAGGTTTAATTAGAGTTCAGTAAGGTTTAATTATAGAGTTCTGTAAGGTTTAATTAGAGTTCATTAAGGTTTAATTAGAGTTCAGTAAGGTTTAATTAGAGTTCAGTAAAGTTTAATTAGAGTTCAGTAAGGTTTATTTACCGAGTTCAGTAAGGTTTAATTAGAGTTCAGTAAGGTTTAATCAGAGTTCAGTAAGGTTTAATTAGAGTTCAGTAAGGTTTAATTACCGAGTTCAGTAAGGTTTAATTAGAGTTCAGTAAGGTTTAATTAGAGTTCAGTAAGGTTTAATTACCGAGTTCATTAAGGTTTAATTATAGAGTTCAGTAAGGTTTAATTAGAGTTCAGTAAGGTTTAATTAGAGTTCAGTAAGGTTTAATTATAGAGTTCAGTAAGGTTTAATTAGAGTTCATTAAGGTTTAATTAAAGTTCAGTAAGGTTTAATTAGAGTTCAGTAAGGTTTAATTAGAGTTCAGTAAGGTTTAATTATAGAGTTCAGTAAGGTTTAATTAGAGTTCAGTAAGGTTTAAGTAGAGTTCAGTAAGGTTTAATTATAGAGTTCAGTAAGGTTTAATTGGAGTTCAGTAAGGTTTAATTAGAGTTCAGTAAGGTTTAATTATAGAGTTCAGTAAGGTTTAATTAGAGTTCATTAAGGTTTAATTAGAGTTCAGTAAGGTTTAATTAGAGTTCAGTAAGGTTTTATTAGAGTTCAGTAAGGTTTAATTAGAGTTCAGTAAGGTTTAATTAGAGTTCAGTAAGGTTTAATTATAGAGTTCAGTAAGGTTTAATTAGAGTTCATTAAGGTTTAATTAGAGTTCAGTAAGGTTTAATTACCGAGTTCATTAAGGTTTAATTATAGAGTTCAGTAAGGTTTAATTAGAGTTCAGTAAGGTTTAATTAGAGTTCAGTAAGGTTTAATTAGAGTTCAGTAAGGTTTAATTAGAGTTCATTAAGGTTTAATTAGAGTTCAGTAAGGTTTAATTAGAGTTCAGTAAGGTTTAATTAGAGTTCAGTAAGGTTTAATTAGAGTTCAGTAAGGTTTAATTAGAGTTCAGTAAGGTTTAATTAGAGTTCAGTATGGTTTAATTAGAGTTCAGTATGGTTTAATTAGAGTTCAGTAAGGTTTAATTAGAGTTCAGTAAGGTTTAATTACCGAGTTCAGTAAGGTTTAATTAGAGTTCAGTAAGGTTTAATTAGAGTTCAGTATGGTTTAATTAGAGTTCAGTAAGGTTTAATTAGAGTTCAGTAAGGTTTAATTACCGAGTTCAGTAAGGTTTAATTAGAGTTCAGTAAGGTTTTATTAGAGTTCAGTAAGGTTTAATTAGACTTCAGTAAGGTTTAATTAGAGTTCAGTAAGGTTTAATTACCGAGTTCAGTAAGGTTTAATCAGAGTTCAGTAAGGTTTAATTAGAGTTCAGTAAGGTTTAATTATAGAGTTCAGTAAGGTTTAATTAGAGTTCATTAAGGTTTAATTAGAGTTCAGTAAGGTTTAATTGGAGTTCAGTAAGGTTTAATTAGAGTTCAGCAAGGTTTAATTATAGAGTTCAGTAAGGTTTAATTAGAGTTCAGTAAGGTTTAATTATAGAGTTCAGTAAGGTTTAATTAGAGTTCAGTAAGGTTTAATTAGAGTTCAGTAAGGTTTATTTAGAGTTCAGTAAAGTTTCATTATAGAGTTCAGTAAGGTTTAATTAGAGTTCAGTAAGGTTTTCATTAGAGTTCAGTAAGGTTTAATTAGAGTTCAGTAAGGTTTAATTATAGAGTTCAGTAAGGTTTAATTATAGAGTTCAGTAAGGTTTAATTAGAGTTCAGTAAGGTTTTATTAGAGTTCAGTAAGGTTTAATTAGAGTTCAGTAAGGTTTAATTATAGAGTTCTGTAAGGTTTAATTACCGGTATAGAGTTCAGTAAGGTTTAATTAGAGTTCAGTAAGGTTTAATTAGAGTTCAGTAAGGTTTAATTAGAGTTCAGTAAGGTTTAATTATAGAGTTCAGCAAAGTTTAATTAGAGTTCAGTAAGGTTTAATTAGAGTTCAGTAAGGTTTAATTAGAGTTCAGTAAGGTTTAATTACCGAGTTCAGTAAGGTTTAATTAGAGTTCAGTAAGGTTTAATTATAGAGTTCTGTAAGGTTTAATCACCGGTATAGAGTTCATTAAGGTTTAATTAGAGTTCAGTAAGGTTTAATTAGAGTTCAGTAAGCTTTAATTAGAGTTCAGTAAGGTTTAATTAGAGTTCAGTAAGGTTTAAATAGAGTTCAGTAAGGTTTAATTAGAGTTCAGTAAGGTTATCCTATCCAATATCATTCATTAAGTTGTTTAATATAAGACCGGCTCCATCAGGTCACACAGGAAATAGGGTGTTTTAGGTAGGTGGACCTCTCGGTGTTGCAGCTGGAAACTAACAATTATATGATCTCTGTGTGTGCGTCACCGTATTTGCACAACTGTGCAACGTAACTAGCACGACTCCATCTTCCCAACCCAACTCCGCTGGCAGTCTGGTTGACATTAGTGGGAATTCGGTCCAGGCTATCCGATCAAGTTCAATTAAGCAACCCGACCGGAAATAAATTTCGGGAGTAGATAAAGTCGGGTTCATACATAGGTAAGTAGAATACCTCGTAGCTCAAACCGTGGTCTGAGAGTATTTTTACAATAGCTTTCACTCTGTATTCGCATTCTGTGATGGGGTTTCTCTTGTTGCAAGCATTGTTGATCAGTTCCTCTATCCTGTTAGCCATGTGTGCCGGCAGACATGCAGTGCAGACCTCAATGGTGAACATTAAAGGCTCATGTAGGTGAGGCTCCGACATCACGGAAACTAAACTCCGAGTTTACTGTTCTAGAATAAATGACCCTGGGGTTGGATAACCTGACCCCAAGTCACGCAGGTCGGACTCCGAAACAAAGTTGCAAAGTTTATTTTGCTTCGAGCCGAGCCAAGATTCACTTCACAGCCGTATAAAACAGCAGATATTAAAGCCACACGGAAGAATAACAGTTTCAAAAATACTATCATAAATTGATGATTAATTAAGAAATCATATAACTTGCAATGTGTTTGGTTTCTTCGGCGAGTTGGATTCGGAAAACTGAATTACCGTAAGTCTTCTATTTTCAGTAAATTGTGAGCCAAAGTAAATGGTCACAGTAAGTTGTTAAATATATTATGGAGTTTATCTAGCTAGGTAGATAGTTCAATACGGTTTAGGTAGATAGTTCAATACGGTTTATGTAGATAGTTCAATAGGGTTTAGGAAGATAGTTCAATGGGGTTTAGGTAGATAGTTCAATAGGGTTTAGGTAGATAGTTCAATAGGGTTTAGGTAGATAGTTCAATAGGGTTTAGGTAGATAGTTCAATACGGTTTAGGTAGATAGTTCAATACGGTTTATGTAGATAGTTCAATACGGTTTAGGTAGATAGTTCAATAGGGTTTAGGTAGATAGTTCAATACGGTTTAGGTAGATAGTTCAATAGGGTTTAGGTAGATAGTTCAATACGGTTTAGGTAGATAGTTCAATAGGGTTTAGGTAGATAGTTCAATACGGTTTAGGTAGATAGTTCAATAGGGTTTAGGTAGATAGTTCAATACGGTTTAGGTAGATAGTTCAATAGGGTTTAGGTAGATAGTTCAATACGGTTTAGGTAGATAGTTCAATAGGGTTTAGGTAGATAGTTCAATACGGTTTAGGTAGATAGTTCAATAGGGTTTAGGTAGATAGTTCAATACGGTTTAGGTAGATAGTTCAATACGGTTTAGGAAGATAGTTCAATACGGATTAGGTAGATAGTTCAATACGGTTTAGGTAGATAGTTCAATAGGGTTTAGGTAGATAGTTCAATAGGGTTTAGGTAGATAGTTCAATAGGGTTTAGGTAGATAGTTCAATACGGTTTAGGTAGATAGTTCAATAGGGTTTAGGTAGATAGTTCAATACGGTTTAGGTAGATAGTTCAATAGGGTTTAGGTAGATAGTTCAATACGGTTTAGGTAGATAGTTCAATACGGTTTAGGAAGATAGTTCAATACGGATTAGGTAGATAGTTCAATACGGTTTAGGTAGATAGTTCAATAGGGTTTAGGTAGATAGTTCAATACGGTTTAGGTAGATAGTTCAATACGGTTTAGGTAGATAGTTCAATACGGTTTAGGTAGATAGTTCAATACGGTTTAGGTAGATAGTTCAATACGGTTTAGGTAGATAGTTCAATACGGTTTAGGTAGATAGTTCAATACGGTTTAGGTAGATAGTTCAATACGGTTTAGGTAGATAGTTCAATACGGTTTAGGTAGATAGTTCAATACGGTTTAGGTAGATAGTTCAATACGGTTTAGGTAGATAGTTCAATACGGTTTAGGTAGATAGTTCAATACGGTTTAGGTAGATAGTTCAATACGGTTTAGGTAGATAGTTCAATACGGTTTAGGTAGATAGTTCAATACGGTTTAGGTAGATAGTTCAATAGGGTTTAGGTAGATAGTTCAATACGGTTTAGGTAGATAGTTCAATAGGGTTTAGGTAGATAGTTCAATACGGTTTAGGTAGATAGTTCAATACGGTTTAGGTAGATAGTTCAATACGGTTTAGGTAGATAGTTCAATACGGTTTAGGTAGATAGTTCAATACGGTTTAGGTAGATAGTTCAATACGGTTTAGGTAGATAGTTCAATACGGTTTAGGTAGATAGTTCAATACGGTTTAGGTAGATAGTTCAATACGGTTTAGGTAGATAGTTCAATACGGTTTAGGTAGATAGTTCAATACGGTTTAGGTAGATAGTTCAATACGGTTTAGGTAGATAGTTCAATACGGTTTAGGTAGATAGTTCAATAGGGTTTAGGTAGATAGTTCAATACGGTTTAGGTAGATAGTTCAATACGGTTTAGGTAGATAGTTCAATACGGTTTAGGTAGATAGTTCAATACGGTTTAGGTAGATAGTTCAATACGGTTTAGGTAGATAGTTCAATACGGTTTAGGTAGATAGTTCAATACGGTTTAGGTAGATAGTTCAATACGGTTTAGGTAGATAGTTCAATACGGTTTAGGTAGATAGTTCAATACGGTTTAGGTAGATAGTTCAATACGGTTTAGGTAGATAGTTCAATACGGTTTAGGTAGATAGTTCAATACGGTTTAGGTAGATAGTTCAATACGGTTTAGGTAGATAGTTCAATACGGTTTAGGTAGATAGTTCAATACGGTTTAGGTAGATAGTTCAATACGGTTTAGGTAGATAGTTCAATACGGTTTAGGTAGATAGTTCAATACGGTTTAGGTAGATAGTTCAATACGGTTTAGGTAGATAGTTCAATACGGTTTAGGTAGATAGTTCAATACGGTTTAGGTAGATAGTTCAATACGGTTTAGGTAGATAGTTCAATACGGTTTAGGTAGATAGTTCAATACGGTTTAGGTAGATAGTTCAATACGGTTTAGGTAGATAGTTCAATACGGTTTAGGTAGATAGTTCAATACGGTTTAGGTAGATAGTTCAATACGGTTTAGGTAGATAGTTCAATACGGTTTAGGTAGATAGTTCAATACGGTTTAGGTAGATAGTTCAATACGGTTTAGGTAGATAGTTCAATACGGTTTAGGTAGATAGTTCAATACGGTTTAGGTAGATAGTTCAATACGGTTTAGGTAGATAGTTCAATACGGTTTAGGTAGATAGTTCAATACGGTTTAGGTAGATAGTTCAATACGGTTTAGGTAGATAGTTCAATACGGTTTAGGTAGATAGTTCAATACGGTTTAGGTAGATAGTTCAATACGGTTTAGGTAGATAGTTCAATACGGTTTAGGTAGATAGTTCAATACGGTTTAGGTAGATAGTTCAATACGGTTTAGGTAGATAGTTCAATACGGTTTAGGTAGATAGTTCAATACGGTTTAGGTAGATAGTTCAATACGGTTTAGGTAGATAGTTCAATACGGTTTAGGTAGATAGTTCAATACGGTTTAGGTAGATAGTTCAATAGGGTTTAGGTAGATAGTTCAATACGGTTTAGGTAGATAGTTCAATACGGTTTAGGTAGATAGTTCAATACGGTTTAGGTAGATAGTTCAATACGGTTTAGGTAGATAGTTCAATAGGGTTTAGGTAGATAGTTCAATAGGGTTTAGGTAGATAGTTCAATACGGTTTAGGTAGATAGTTCAATAGGGTTTAGGTAGATAGTTCAATAGGGTTTAGGTAGATAGTTCAATACGGTTTAGGTAGATAGTTCAATAGGGTTTAGGTAGATAGTTCAATACGGTTTAGGTAGATAGTTCAATACGGTTTAGGTAGATAGTTCAATACGGTTTAGGTAGATAGTTCAATACGGTTTAGGTAGATAGTTCAATACGGTTTAGGTAGATAGTTCAATACGGTTTAGGTAGATAGTTCAATACGGTTTAGGTAGATAGTTCAATACGGTTTAGGTAGATAGTTCAATAGGGTTTAGGTAGATAGTTCAATACGGTTTAGGTAGATAGTTCAATACGGTTTAGGTAGATAGTTCAATACGGTTTAGGTAGATAGTTCAATACGGTTTAGGTAGATAGTTCAATACGGTTTAGGTAGATAGTTCAATACGGTTTAGGTAGATAGTTCAATACGGTTTAGGTAGATAGTTCAATACGGTTTAGGTAGATAGTTCAATACGGTTTAGGTAGATAGTTCAATACGGTTTAGGTAGATAGTTCAATACGGTTTAGGTAGATAGTTCAATACGGTTTAGGTAGATAGTTCAATACGGTTTAGGTAGATAGTTCAATACGGTTTAGGTAGATAGTTCAATACGGTTTAGGTAGATAGTTCAATACGGTTTAGGTAGATAGTTCAATAGGTTTAGGTAGATAGTTCAATACGGTTTAGGTAGATAGTTCAATACGGTTTAGGTAGATAGTTCAATACGGTTTAGGTAGATAGTTCAATACGGTTTAGGTAGATAGTTCAATACGGTTTAGGTAGATAGTTCAATAGGGTTTAGGTAGATAGTTCAATACGGTTTATGTAGATAGTTCAATAGGGTTTAGGTAGATAGTTCAATACGGTTTAGGTAGATAGTTCAATAGGGTTTAGGTAGATAGTTCAATACGGTTTAGGTAGATAGTTCAATCCGGTTTATGTAGATAGTTCAATAGGGTTTAGGTAGATAGTTCAATACGGTTTAGGTAGATAGTTCAATCCGGTTTATGTAGATAGTTCAATAGGGTTTAGGTAGATAGTTCAATACGGTTTAGGTAGATAGTTCAATAGGGTTTAGGTAGATAGTTCAATACGGTTTAGGTAGATAGTTCAATACGGTTTAGGTAGATAGTTCAATACGGATTAGGTAGATAGTTCAATACGGTTTAGGTAGATAGTTCAATAGGGTTTAGGTAGATAGTTCAATACGGTTTAGGTAGATAGTTCAATACGGTTTAAGTAGATAGTTCAATACGGTTATGTAGATAGTTTGAGTGTTTCAGATGTTCATTAAACTTACCGTGGAGACTTCAGTGGTGATTTTTCTCTTACTTGAAACCCGAGAATGAGATTTACCGGAGATAACAACACTCTTAGCCAATTCATCTTGTATAGAAAGTGCAATATCCTGAAAAACGATATCATGATAAGAATTATTTATGTAGGTATATAAATATCTCTGTAGGGTTTACTAGAAATTACAGTCAACTAAGTCGGATAGGGTTTCACTATACTTGGAGTAACATAACAGTATAACCAATATTTGAACATACGGACATTATACACCATGACCCGTAATATAGTGCCACTTTCTGATTGCAACTCAAGCTTTCTATTGATATGAAAAAAATTACGACTAATGTGAAGAATGGCAACGATACGGGAAGTGCTATTTCGCAAAAGATTATTGTTATATAAGTAAAATAGGCCTATATATTATGATATAAGATAATTTTATATAAAATATTCAATTATTACAGTTTTGTTTAACAGTTTAAGCTTGATAATAATTATTTGAGTACAGGTACCGGTAGATAGTTATGTATCCGCTACCTCTGTCTGACCCGAACACGCAGGACCCCCAGTCTCAACAGTAGCAATTGGTTAGCCTAATTACAACTGATTCAGTCGGATAAGGGAAAGGTGATAGTCACTGGTATTCTTGTATTGTTTTTAGTGTATAATTACCAAACACATGGAGAACTCGTTGAGCGCACCAGAATGAAATTAATGCAGAAAATGGTGCTGGTAAAAAGAAAATCATGGAATCAGATGCCGGCTGGCGGCTGCCGTACCGTTACCTCAATTACCGGTACAATAGGCCTAATCCAGAATTCTAAATGACTGGCCTGTAGACTCAACTGTGACATCAGGATTCAGGACCTGTCAATGTCAACTCTCTGACTCGAGAGACCGCAGAGGAGATACAAACGGACCGGTAGCGGTAATCAGATAATGCTGTATTCAACAGATCAACTGTTATCTACTAGTCTAAGTAGGCTAAGGTTCTAACCCAGTAACCTAACGTAACCTGACCTTATTTCTCGTAATACCAGCACTCCGTCTGTTCGACTTCCGTCGTTTATCGGATGTGTCTTCTCCGCTCGGCAACACAAAAGAATCTCCGTCATCTTCCATATCCATTAGGCCTACAGCATTAGGCCTATACAGCTATATGCTGCCTGCTGGTGTCCGTTCCTCCTTCCACATTCAAGATTGTCAGTACGGCTGTAGGCTGTACGCATACGGCCTGTCGCTGTCAGCCTGTTTCCTGTGCTGCTGTCTCTATGTCCTGTGTAGGCCTACAAATTAATATCTACCGGTAACCGGTTGACCGGTAACATGTGAAGTAAAGAGTTCATTACCGGTACCATATTACTACTGAGAAGATAATCTGACAATAATTCCAAGGTCAGTCTTTACCGAATCTGAGGAAAGTCACTAGACTAGCCTCAGTCAGTCAGTTAACACCCTAACACTCGGGTCCCCAATGCAATGCGACAAGGTGAGCTGGCTGCCTTGGCAGATAAGCTTTCTCTTAGCACAGTGGGTGTTCAAGAGCACCGAATGCAGACTGGACAGACTGATGAGGTTCTGATTAAGGACATGGGGGGGGCGGTTGGCGACTCGCCCTCGCATCAACAGATGATAGTGGTTGTAGTGGCAACTGGCAATGGTGGAATTGGTCTACAGATGAATCCAACTGCACATGAAGCATTGGACAAAATAGACCAAATCTCTAACCGCAACATCCATTGCCACTTCTCATGTTCTGGAAGACTGGCTAAGAAGTTTCCTAAGGTGGTTCTGATTGTGTGCTACTCTCCAACTAGTGTTGCCCCTGTAGAGGAGGAGGAAAATTTCTACCACAATCTACAAGCAGCTACTGATGGAGTGGATCAGCATGCATTCTTAACATTCCTGGGGGACTTTAATGCAAGTCTGCATCAATCACTTACATCATCGTCCTGGGTCTATAATAGCAATAATAGTGTTAAACCGAAATTCCGTCCATCTTCAGGATTTTATCTCTGGAAATGGATTATTTTCGGCTGGAACCAGTTCAAGAAGCGAACTGGCAGACTGGAAAGCTATGGAGATACTACTACTACTAGGATCGGCATGCTGCATTGCAGCTGCATTTTTAAGAATGCTGTGCCGGTTTGCCAACAAAATTGCACCGCCACAACTCCCTATCACCCATGACATTTGCTAGATCATCCGCATCTTTAAGGCCAGTGTCCTTTAAGATGCGTCTCAAGAAAGTCATGGGCTGTCCACCATGCTTATTCACTCCATGAGGCTGCCAAAGTACAAGATTATGCACTGGCTGGTCCTCACGGCGAAAGCAATGTCCTGCAAAGCGGAGGCGATTTTGTTCTAGTGTCAAGCTTGGGGGAACCAATGAAACACCTCCAATGTTAATGGAGATGGACTCATAGTGGACCCAGTGGTCACAAGTCCCAGATAGACCATATTCTGTTTCGTAGGGCATTTACACTTCGACCCTTATCCAGTGATCACTGTATTATTGTGGCCAAGGTAAGACTTATTTGTCTGCTTGCTAGCAGAACAATGAAATATGCCTTGCTGCGGCATGACTTATGGTCCTCTCCTGTTGCAACAGCCAAGTTGCAAGTGTGAGATCCAGCATCACTCTACAGCTGAGCAACAGGTATGAGGTTCTTGCCTCTGAGGCAGCAGATCACTGCGAGGGCTATACTGGCTTCACAGAAGCAGTTAAGTTAGCAGCTGCAGAAACAGTTCCTGTATAGGGCCTACCCTTGAAACAGGAAAAGGGCCCCCTGGACTGCCCACAAAATTCAGAAGTGCCGAAATGACCTCTATAAGGCACAGAAAGAGTCCCGACTCAAACAGACTACAGCCTGACAGCGGCTCAAGAATGCAGTTAATGCTGCATCTAGGTCCCTGAACAGGCAGTACTCTGTTAATCTACAGGAGCTATAAACCAACAGGTTGATGCCATCAATGATGCTGACGACAGCAGGCAATCATCCCAGGTATGGAAATCGATCAACTTGCCTACTGGGCGGAAAAGCCAACCAACCACCAAGGTTAAGGCTGAATCACCAGCCGATCGCCTCAATGGTTGGAAGGCCCACTTTGAAAAGCTCATCAATAATGACAGGGTATTGCCTGATAACTTTATAGAAGTAAAAGTGTCTGAGTCTGTACTCCCAGATATTCCCCTTGGCGATATCTCTTTTGCAGAAGTGAAGGCTGCTGCAAAGAGCACTAAGACCAATCGTACCAGTGGAGTAGATGGTGTTCCCCCTGAGGTCTTTAAAATACCTGAGTGTTTAAAGCTCATCTATCCCATCATAGTAGTCATGTACCGAACAACAAGAGTCCCACAAGAAATGAAAACAAATATGTTCGTGCCAGTTCCCAAGAAGGGCAACCTAACACTCTATGCATGGTTCTTTTCGGGGAATCTCATTGATCTCGACTCGATTGCTGCAAAGCTATACAATAGAATTCTATTAAATCGCATCAGGGATCCCATTGAGAGACTGCTCCGTGGAAATCAGAATGGGTTCCATAAAGGTCGTGGGACCATGGAGCCTATTATGGCACTTAAGACAGTTAGAAGGATAATTTAAGAGTTATCAAAAAAGAAAGACAGGCATCTGATATCTTTGTTGACTTCTTAAAGGCCTTTGATTCAGTCTCTCGCTCATGTATGTTCAGCATACTTTCATTATATGGGATTCCTGATGAAATGATTGCAGCAATCAGAGATGTAATATTATGGTTTTGTTCAGAAATGCAGCGATCAGATCAGTATACGATGGTTCCACAACACTTTTGTCTACTGTTGACGGTGACACAGAACCATTGAAGTGTTATGGGGCGTCCTCCAGGGAGACACACTTATTGCACCATTCTTGTTCATAATTGTGGTTGACTATGTTCTACGCATGTCCATAGATCATCATAATGATGATGTGGTGATGATGACTCCACCATCTGGCTCCAGAAGTCGAGGAAATCCTTCCAAGTACCTAACTAATCTAGACTTTGTTGATGAGTTTGGAGTACTCTCAGAATCACTAGAGGGAGCTCAATGGCTCCTCAGCTCATTAGAACAGGCTGCTTCTAGTGTTGGTCTTTTTATTAATAACTCCAGACTGCCAGAAAGACCAAAATTTTGACAGTTAACTTTGAAAGTCCTCAGCAAGTCTCTGACCGGATGAGCATAAGCTCAAGCTCAAATAAAGGTGAGCATGTGGACGACTTCTGTTACCTGGGATCATGGATCCGTAAGTCAGGTGAGGACCTTCAAATTCATAAGGGAAAGGCATGGGCAGCCTTGAATAGGCTTTCTAGGATTTGGAAGTCACCGAGAATTAATTGGAAATTTAAGGTCCGATTATTTAGAGCAGCATTAGTTCCAGTACTCATCTATGGGAGCCCATGCTGGACTCTAACTGCTGAGGACACCAAATCTCTAGATGGCACATTCACAAGAATGCTACGCCGGGTTCATTGTGTCAAGTACAATGCACACATCTCCAACCAGACACTCTTATCAGTACTCTTGTCAGCAGACACTATGCTCATTCCTCTTTGGGGGCCTCCATCCTGACCCTACCTACTGTCCTCCTGCAATGCAGCATGCCGATCCTAGTAGTAGTAGTACCGGTACCTGTCTGCCTGTCGCCGGCAGGTTGTGTCGATTAGTCAGACATTTTAACATATTACCGGTAACTGTCTGACTTCAGGACTTTATTAATAGTCTAGCTGTCTAGCAGTTTCACAGTTCTCACAGTTTCAGTTTGTAGGGCTGACCTCGATGTTTTGGTGGCTGCCCAAGCAAGTTGCTGAAGTGATTTTTCCACTTCCCAACACGTTCTTCAGGACTATCGGCTTTGAGGCGCCCCTTTGCACAACTTTTCCGACCAGATACCTCATTTACAGTTTGCCAGGTAAGTCTTGATTGTTGCTGTATGTGAGCAGTTGTAATTGCTTCAATTTTATCCTGTATGTACGTTTCCTGGCTGATGTTGTAGGCAATTTAAGATCGTCCTTAGCTTTCTCCACCTTGTTAATGTTTTCGGTTGTTTGTTGTTCGGTTTTTACTTTGTAGGCTATCTTAAGATCTTCTCTCTTACAAGTAACCTCAGAGTTTTGCCATGGCACATATTGTTTTCGTTTGGGATTCTGGGGGATATGCCACTTAGCTGATTCCTTGTGGGCTGTTATTATATTCTGGTATATTGAATCGGTGGACTGGTCTTCATCCATTGACTGAAGTGCTTCAAAGCGGTTTTGAACTTCTACTGTGTAAGCATCCTTTACTGCATTGTCAGTTCTGATTTTCTCCCAGTCATAGTTGATTTGCTTGCTTGTCCTGGGTTTGCTGGCTCTCAAACTGAGTCTGATCTCTGCAGTCACAATTCTGTGGTCCGAACCAATTAGGTTGAACGAGCTGTATGCCTCGCAGTTGATCATACTGTTTCTCCACTTTTTGTTTATAAGGATTTAGTTTTAGCTTTAATTTATTTAGCTCGTTCTTTTTGCTAGCTACAAAAATACATTGAAAAAAATAATTGTAGGCCAATTGAAAGATTTCCCGTACTAAGTTTCAAATTATGCCTCATGCGAATTTAGTTCCAATGGAAAAGGATTTAGTTCCAATTTTGGCGAATTTAGTTCCAATTTTGGCGAATTTAGTTCCAATCTGCCAATGGAAATGAATTTAGTTCCAATTTTGGCAAATCTAGTTCCAATTTAGGCGAACTTACAGTAATATCCTGATGATGTGGTGGTGGGATAAAGTCAAATTAAATAAAATATGCATAGTAAAGAATCAAAAATGTTTAAAGCTGCTAAAAAATTAATTTGTCGGACCCCTAAAAAATATATTGTTACCAAATTAAAAATTACTGACTCTGAAAATCTGAATATTAAAATTAAAGACTGCTAAAAGATATTGGAAATGACATTGGAAATGGATGGACGTAAGTAACAAGCTCAGCAGTAAGAAATTCGGCCAATGCATCAATTGGTGGAGTTAGGAATTCTGCTAAGCCGATTTGCACGAATCTATAAACGGTCCAACCAATGCCTCAGAGCCAGAACAAGCAGTCAAGTTTTATGAAGATCTGACTGGACTTCTAAAGGAAATTTCCGAAACACAACGTCAAAGTTATTGGTGGTGACCAGAATGCTCAAATTGGCCCAGAAGACATCAAGGGTTACACCTATAACACCAGTTCGAACAGAAATTGGTGCTTACTCGTAGACATAAAGGAAGAATGTGAATTGATAACAACAAACACCACATTCGAAAAGAGTAAGGGATGGACCTTTCAATACCCTAATAGAACCAAAGCACAACTGGATTACATCCTTATATACAAAAAGTGGAGAAACAGCATGATTAACTGCGAGGCATACAGTTCGTTCAACCTAATTGGTTCTCACAACAGAATTGTGACTGCAGAGATCTGACTCAGTTTGAGAGCCAGCAAACCCATGACAAGCAAGCGAATCAACTATGACTGGGAGAAACTCAGAACTGACAATGCAATAAAGGATGCTTACACAGTAGAAGTTTGACGTTTCCGTCTCAAAGCGCCTCAAAGCTGATAGTCCTTAAGAACGTGTTGGGAAATGGAAATATCACTTCAGCAACTTGCTTGGGCAGCCACCAAACATCGAGGTCAGCCCTACAAGGAAAATATATGACGAGACGCTAACTATAGAAACAGGGGACTTCACACCTGCGGAACTCCAAAGAAGCATTAAAACCATGTCCAATCATAAATCGAGTGGATTAGATGAAATCCCAGTGGAGGTATGGAAACCAGGAGTGCTAAAAAGACCAGTATTGGTTGTTTGCAATCGGATGCTGAAAGGGGAAAAACCACCACCAATTCCCCCTAAGAAAGGAGACCTCGGTGTACCAACAAACTATCGTGGGATCTGTATGATTGTGGTAGCAACCAAAATATACAACAAAATGATTCTATATAGAATTAGACCTGACATAGAAAGCATTCGACTCAATCCATAGAGGTAAAATGCTGGAAATTCTAAGAGCTTATGGAATACGAGAGGTAATTGTGGCTGGCATTGGATTATTATATTGTGACACAGAAGCCCAGGTACTCTTACCAGATGGTGAAACTGAGTTCTTCTCAATCCTGGCTGGCGTGCTGCAAGGTGACACATTGGCGCCATTACTATTTGTAATTGCGCCTTTATTTTATTACGATTTATTACGTCTTGCTACCTGTAGATGGCGCTAGGCGAATTTTTTTGTCTTTAGGTTCTCTTGCTGTAGTACTGTACACCGCGGCCTACATGAAGCCACGGCCCTACTGTAGTTGGTGTACCGGTACCATATATTATATGCGATATATGCATGATACATGGCGCAGTGTGAAGGAGACGGACGCCTTGCGATTACACGGCCTCGGATACGCGCTGCTCCAGCGCCACTCCTGGCGACTCGTCGAGTGCGGATCTCGGTTCGTCACCGACACTGAATCCTGGTACGTGATGGTGGAGCTGGAGCTGCTCGCACTCGTCTGGGCTGTGGAGAAGCGCTGACTATATCTGTTGGGCCTCCACACTTATATGCATGATACAGCTGCTAAGGAGGTTGGATTGCATATAAATGGTACAAAGACCGAATTCATGACATTTAAGGTTAAGAGAAACTTGACAACAATTGATAATTATCAACTAAGGAAGGTCGACGACTTCCAGTACCTTTTGGGTCATGGATAGAGAGTAGCAAAAAGGACATAGAAGTTAGGAACTAATTTGAACACCGAATTGATGGTTGCTACACAAGACTACTAAGGGCAGCCCTAAACATCAGCTGGAGACAACACATGACAAACGCCGAGCTTTATGGTACAATACCACCTGTATCAACCACCCTCCGTGAACGCAGATTATGATTCAGTGGGCACTGCTGCTGCTGGAGAAGTAAAGACGAAGTCATACCAGATCTACTTATCTGGCAACCAACTCATGGAAAGCGTAGTCGTGGACGACCGGCCATATCATATATAGATCAACTTGAAAGGGATACTGATCTTGAGAGAAACGAAATTGTGACAACTATGGAGAATCGGGAAGCCTGTAAGGATCTCATTTCCAATGTCCGTGTTCGTTCGACCTAGTAGTAGTAGTAGTAGTAGTAAAAGATATTATTATTAACAAATTAATTAAAAATCAAGCTCAAATTAAATTTATACTGTACAGTAGTAGTTGCACCAATTATGTTTATTAAGACGTTTTACAACCGTTCACTGTTAAAACAAGAGAAAAAAGAAATACATATTATTGTAGGTTTTAAAAGATTTGATTTTATACAAATATTTTATTTTTTTTACAACATATCCTTATGCGGTAGACCGGGTTTCCATAAGGGTCCCGATGAATAAATACGTGTGAGATGAGTTAGCTGTAAGTAAAGTGGTGAAAAGAGAGATTAAGTTAAATCGAAGTAAAAATTAAACAAGTTATGAAAATAAGTATTTTACTGTTAAATGGAATTGGCGAGGGGAAGAATAACGTTAAAAAATAAAGAATTCAAAAGTGTTTATTAATGGTAGAGTGGAGTTATAGTGACTAAAAATCGGAAAGTTGTTCTGTAAGTGCCGTACTACTGTACATTATTTACGGCTAATGACCTACAGTAGTTATTTAAGGAAGTCTCCAATGTATGTTTGTATCACCAGGAATTACATTCGGTTCATGACCTATCATTAACTTACATATTATTTTAAACTATTACCGGTACCGTGTTAAATCGTGTTTAAATCCTATCCTTATCACCTACAGTATAGTCTATATATTCTAAGTAGGCATAGACTGATAGATCAACCCTACAGTAACAACCATAGTTCTGTAGTTTGTCGTTATATTTTTAGCGCCACTAATTGAATGCCACCCCAAATTAGATGATTTAACATTAAAATAAATTATTTTCCAACAAATATATTTTTTTGTAGCACCAATTCACATCCCCCAATATTAAATATCCCTCTCACCAAAACCAAACAATTATTCATCCCCCACAAACAATTATTCATCCCCCAAAAACAATAATTCGTCCCCCAAATACAATTTATTATTGATTCCCCAAAAACAATTACCGGTATTCATCCCCCAAAAACAATTATTATTCCCCAAAAAAACAATTATTCTACCCCCAAAAACAATTATTCATCCCCCAAAAATAATTCCTTGTCAACCAAAAAAAATTATTCCAGCACCAAATATGTTATAGTAAATCCTAGTATTCTTCACATGGGCGCATGCAGTATTCGTACTGATAGGCCTATTGCCTTCAGAACAATGTATTATGTTATTAGGTTTCGTACCGATGTACCTACAGTATTAGGCCTACAGTACTTCAGTTTCAGTATTCGTACCTATAGGCCTATTGCCTATCTATTACTTTTCCTGTTATTAGGTTTCAGTATTGGGCAATTACACCATTGATGTAACACTTATGTCGAAAATAAAAAGTCATGTAATCAGCATAATTTTGGTATCAAAATGACGAGAAAGAATGAATTTTTTAATAAAAGTGACGGATTTTTAATATTCTTGAGGGTAACAACTGGTTTTTCACCATTCAATATGAGGAAATTTTTTTACGTATTTTCAAATTTGTAGAAATTAATCCATGTCATTTTTGACATAATCTTACAGTACTACCATTGAAATTGTCGGAATAAGACAGGTAATTTACACCAACCGAAAATTCAACATTCATTTGAAGCTATGGATGATAAAAATTTGAATATTGACAGCGTAGCATTGTGTATTCAAAGTTTTAAAAATTTTAGATTTGGCCTACAGAATTATGTGAGTCCGTAACGAAAAGTACTTAAATTTTAATTTGGAGTACACCCCGCATGTGTATTGCACTGACAATCATTTTCCTTTGGGTTTACAACTAATCAAAACCATCCATTAGGTATCTACAGTATGTTCTGTATTGCAGCTGAAACGTTTAAGAACAGCGTTACGGACTCACAAATTTTCCGTTACGGACTCACCACGCGGTAGGTTAGGTAAGAATCATTCTGCTTTGTATACATTATTCACTATATAAACTGAAAGTATTCAGTTCCTATTAGTCTGACAATTGTTCATCGACAGTACATTCGAACGTATTCATTCATACATCATCCTAATGTACGACATTCTTCATTGCGCCCGTTTAATCCTGTCTCTTACGTCTAATACTCACATTTCTGGTGCCGAAAGGGCCAAACGGCATATATCACGGATGACAGAAATTACTGACCAAGGTGGTATAGAATGATAGATAGCCTTGAAGTTCGCCAAGATTTCATGAAACGAGTGACGAATGATGGATTGTGATACAAAAAAATTGTCCGTTAGGTCAGGGAATACGCACAAAGACTTAATAATTATTTCCAGTGCGGTCCCCCCAGACCTATATTCCTCAGAGGAAACTCCAGTTCTCATTTAGCTACCATTTACGGAAGGAAGAGATGCGCCCTGCCTAATAAGTCTCTTTATTGTCTTTAAAGTATTCGTGCCGAAACGATAACTACCCTAGCCCCCATGATGGGATCGAACCCACGACCCAAGGAGAGATGTAATTTCAATGCCACCGATTTAACCAACTACGCCAAGGTGGAATAACTTAAGTACAGTGATAGTTAAATCATAAATACAACGAAATACTGTTCAAAATGTATTTTCCAGTATAAAATATTTTCGGTGAACGTGGTATTTATGTTGTTAAAGAACTAGATATTGGTCATTTTAACAAATTATGGTCATATGAACTTATAGGATATTAAATATACACTACTATACAGTACACACACCAAATATGCCTACTCAATCTCATAGATATGATGTACCTTATATCTTCATGAACACTACTAAATATATATCTATCTAATAATGTTTGGTCAGTTGTTATCAGGATGAAATTTAAATGTCATTTTTCTCGCATTGGCTTTTTTGGGACACTTTCTCTATCTACTTTTTAACTACTGAACGGATTTTCGTTCTGTTTGCAGAATTATGTAGAGGAATATTCGCCGCAAAAATTGAATAGACAGAATTTTGAAATTTTGCTTTAAAAAAAAGTTATAGCATTTTTCGTTTAAAAATACCGAAAAATCTAAAAAATCCAAAATTTAGCGATTTTTTGCACAAAAAATGCCATAACTTTTTTTGAAAAAAAATTTCAAAATTCTGTCTATTCAATTTTTGCGGCGAATATTCCTCTACATAATTCTGCAAACAGAACGAAAATCCGTTGAGTAGTTAAAAAGTAGATAGAAAAAGTGTCCCAAAAAAAGCCAATGCGAGAAAAATGACATTTAAATTTCATCCTGATAACAACTGACCAAACATGCTCCAAAAGTGAAAATTTTTTCAAATTTTTCAAATATAATCTACTTTCGTGGTTTTGATACCTATAGGCTAATTTTAGGCGCTGATTCCGAAAATGGCAAAATATTTGCACATTTATGGGTGTTTGATGGTAATTTTTGGTGTCAAATGTGATGCTGCACCAAAATTTAAAAATTTGAAATTTTGGGTGAAAATTACAAAAGTTGCCATAACTCGAGAACAAAATACCTTATCGAAAAACTGATTTCAGATTCGGAATTACCATAAAATTTCACATCGGAAAACACATTCAAAAAAAATATGATGAAAAAAAAGACTGGGGGTGAACCCCCCCCCCCCCCCCCCCTTAAGGTACATTGTGAAAGGTATATAAGTAATAAAGATATTTATTGAATATACACCATAAACATTCATTGGTCGTTGCTCTTTTTTTCTAAACAATACTGTATAACGAGCGCATAACGATTTCAAGTGTGAGTCCGTAACATTTTTTTCTGTGAGTCCGTAACGAACAATTTCTCTATAAATGAGGTTTACCACCATATGTTTCTGCTATTAACTTACAAATTTACAAAATTTGATGTATCTACTTCACATTGTGAAAGTTATTACGTATGGCGTTAAACATTTCAAGAAAATTTGTCAAAAGAAAATTGGGCAATTTTTCTTTGTCCATTTGCATGTGAGTCCGTAACGGGTACTATATTTACAATATACTACGAATCAAATGAGATGCAACACTTTTTTATAAGTCAAAGTAAAGATGTACCATTAATCCATGAGCCACCATAGCTAATTGTTATTTATATTGTAAAGTTGTTAATTAAATATGCCAATTAATTTCGAAAATTGTGTATGAATGTGAGTCCGTAACGATGGAATTGCCCTATTACGGCAGTACTGAAGTTTTTGTCTAACTTCCAGGAAGTGCAAGGCCTATTGCTGCAGTAGTTATAGTATTTGTTTTGGGGGAAAATGTATTTATTTTGTGCGAAAATGTATTTGTTTTAGGCTAAAATGTATTTGTTTTGGGGGAAAATGTATTTATTTTGGGCTAAAATGAATTTGTTTTGGGGGAAAATGTATTTGTTTTGGGGGAAAATGTATTTATTTTGGTCTAAAATGTATTTATTTTGGTCTAAAATGTATTTGTTTTGGGGGAAAATGTATCTATCTGTTTAGGGAAAATTTGTAATTATTTTGGGGGTTTTGTCATTTATTTTGGTGCTAATAATTGGTTTTGGGGAGCATTTATTTACTTTGGTATTTAATAATTGGTTTTGGTGTTGAATCATTTTTTTGGTTTTGAAAATTTTATTTTGGTGTTTGAATAATTTTATTTGGGGTGACTTAATTTTATTTGGTGTTGAATAATTTTATTGGGGTCACATTATTTAATTTGGTATAAAATAATTTTTTTTGGTGAAATTTTCATCAATTTTGGGATTACTTTGGTAGCCTATTTTTAGTTTACTGTATGTGCATGACTTTTTTCCCATCATACTGTCATATGGGTACAAATTAGGGGAAAGGAACAGGTTACATGCAGCTGTCAGATAGTTGGTGGACTTTTCTAAGCAAAACAATAATCGAATTTCCCTAAGCAAGACAGCAAGAGCAATATTACCACATTCTGACATTGCTTAATCTGTTAATTCCCTTAAATTGGCAAATTATGGATTGATAGTGCTGTACCTTTAATGCAGTAGTGGAGTGGTAGGCCTAAAAATTAACTACAGGAACTACAGACCTCAGGCAGCCAGACCATCCAGGACCTATAATTATAAACTACAGTAATTTAATATACTGATATAGTACTGTAGTAATAGTACAGTAGTACCGGTACCAGACTTCAGAGCTCTGGACTTTCTGCTGTATTTCGCGTTCACAAGTCCTAGCTAGGTCAGTACACCAGTACTGCAGTAGGTGGTATTACATACCCTGATACCGTTCTGCCGTAACATAAACCAGTAAACCTTGTTCTAACGTCAGAACGTATTGTGCAGTTGTACCCTCTAATACAACTAGGCCTACCTGTATCATCATGACGTTGTATTCGGAATACCTTGGGAAGTCCCAGTTGAAGTCTCTGCGATCCCATAAATACAGCTCAAAGGGTGTTTCCGTTATCGAACCCTTGTTGCAAATATTTTGGCGGTGGCTGGTCGAACAGGTCCCGTTATGGTGGGCCCCGAATGCTATCACACTGGTTGGTTTAGCTTTCAATGTGATACCCTGTATGTTTCTTGTCGTGGCCTGCCCAACTATCACCGAAGAACCACCACGTCTAGTGCTCGTCGCAGCTGGACTGGGTTTATTTATTTACCAAGCGTTGGACGCGATCGATGGGAAACAAGCTAGACGAACTGGCTCCAGCTCCCCCCTTGGAGAACTTTTCGATCACGGATGCGATTCCTTCAGCATGGTCGTCATATCTCTGGACATCGCTATATGTTTGCAGATGGGAGATTACCCAGACCTTCTGTTTATCTTTATATTTGGCGGTGCGTTCTTGTTCTACAACGCTCATTGGGAAACCTACGTCACAGGGGCTCTACGCTTTGGGTTCATTGACGTTACTGAGTCTCAGTTGAGTTGCATTTTATTGTGTTTAGTTGGTGGAATTGTAGGTCCCGGTATATGGGGATGGATTGTACCATACATAGGACTGGAGTTTCGAGTCATCATTATGTTATTTTCCATTGTTAACATGGTAATTGCGTCTGCCGTTAACATGTCTATTATATTTGAAGGTGGATCTGGTAAGAATGGCTCCACAGTAGCTGGCACTAGTGTTATATCACCAGCAATGCACATAGGTGTGATTCTACTCCTGGCATTAATAATATTCAAAAAGAGCCCTAGTATGATATTCACTGACCACACCTGCGTTTATCTTTTAACGTTTGGAATGTGTTTCTCTAAAGTGACAAATAAAATCGTGATTGGTCATATGTGTAAGAGTCCTTTAAATTTCCTGGATTCCATGCATGTTGGCCCAGCCATGCTATTTCTAAATCAGTATTTTAATTGTGTATTCCCAGAGTACATTGTTCTCTATTGCGCACTCATTTGGTGCACAGTAGATCTCGTATACTTCTGCACAATGGTTTGTTTACAGATCTCATACTACCTTAATATTTCTGTGTTTAGTATATCAAAGAATCGTAACTTGTGATAATCATTTTGTAATCATAAACATTAACACCTAGATCGATATAGCCAGTGAGATATTCCAACGATTATTATAATAATAGTGATTCATCACAATACACAAAATTATTGGAACATCTGTAAAAACAAGTTAAGTAAGATTTCCATTCTTATTCACCACTAAATAATATTAAATAACTATTTAAGTTGTATGTTTTGTTTATATGTTTAGATTGACAATTAATGTTCAATAACTTTCAATCCATTGTTAAAAAAATCGTGTTCTTTATCACTAATTCAAGACTAGTGAAACTACTATTACGCCCTTAGTAAAATGCCACTTTTGTTTTCATTGACACAAATATACAGACACATATTATATATAGTTTGACATATTCCACCTTTAGTCCATATATATTCCAACTTTTATTTCAAACATATTCTCTTGGTATAATCTTCCACCTTTAGTCCATATATATTCCACCTTTTATTTCAAACATATTCTCTTGGTATAATATTCCACCTTTAGTCCATATATATTCCACCTTTAGTTTGCTATTCAACCTTTCTTATATAATATCTATCTATGTATAATATTTAGCATTGCTGCATTGTTGCGGGGCGAGCCACGAAGTTGGCGGAGCCTTAGCGAATTGACACTGTTAGGGGGTGGGTCAATTTATGCAAATAGTTGTCGTCGTCGTCGTTGTCGTCGTCGTTGTCGTTGTCGTCGTCGTCGTCGTTACGATTTTGACATGCTAATAACTTTGTCGGATTTAAAGCTGCCAAGTTGAAAATTTGTAGGTATCAATATGAGCAAAAGTTGAGATTTTTGAGAGACTTTCAGACACCATCAGTGCAATGGTCTCCCGCTAGAGGGCCACATGTCTAAACATTAAATGCCCTCCCATTTCTTTGCTTTTAATCCGTTTAAGCTGAAACTTGGCAGATATGTATTAGACCATTAGCTGTGACTTTCAAAGGAGGCGAATCCATCTGCAGTTCTCCAGTCTGCCGCTAGAGGGCCAACGTGACTATTTGCATAAATTGACCTACCCCCTAACAGTGTCAATTCGCTAAGGCTCTGCCAACTTCGTGCTGCGCGAAGTCCCCACTTCGTGTATCTATTTACGTATGTCTATTGTTTTTAAGGGTTGATAATAAACCACACGTTGTCACATTTTGTGACATTACTTTGTTCGCTGCGGGTTTCTTAGCCTTTAAGTAAAAGTATAAAAGAAAGTTAAAGTTACCAGTTTAATATTTTAAATCTACTAATAAGCTATTGGTGGTTTTACGGTTTAAACTAAAGTGCGGGTATCGTGACTGGTTTAGTTACTAATTTTTAATTTTTGTAATAAACACTAAACAGTTAATTTATTTTCCGTACAATAAATAACTCGCTTGTACCGCGAACTACAAATTCTTTACTAACACGTTTTTCAGGTAATTGGCTGCATTTACCCCCCGTCGAAATCGATATGTAATTCTATCTATAAAGTTATTTTTGTTAATTGCTGTAATATCCGTATTACATGTGTACATAATGTAAGTATAATGTTGTAGCTTTACTTGGGTTATTGCGGCTCAATTCTATTTTATCTCAGTTTATAATTGTTGTTGTTTAATGTTTAGATGCGGATAAAGATTGGAGATGATTTGTATTTTGATTAAAATAATTCAATCTAATTATTTATTTGTTTTCTTGGACAGCGCTTTATCTTGGACAGCTTTATCTTGGACAGCTTTATCTTGGACAGCGCTTTATCTTGGACAGCGCTTTATCTTGGACAGCGCTTTATCTTGGACAGCGCTTTATCTTGGACAGCGCTTTATCTTGGACAGCGCTTTATCTTGGACAGCGCTTTATCTTGGACAGCGGTTTATCTTGGACAGCGCTTTATCTTGGACAGCGCTTTATCTTGGACAGCGCTTTATCTTGGACAGCGCTTTATCTTGGACAGCGCTTTAAACTGCTACTTTTTTATTGATATTATTTTTACAATGAAAACTTAATTGGGCGAGCCGATTTAATAATTCGTGGATTACTTTATTTTGTTCTGAACACCCAGAATGTACAGGATTATTCGTATTGCGTATACGATTATTCGCATTGGGAATCCATGGATCCATTTGAGTCTAATAACCGATACAGGGGACAAACTCTCATGTTCCCAACAATTTGTTTTACTATTTATAGTTAAAATGACATTACTTTGCTGATAGAATAAGTAAGAAATTTACTTTAATAGTAAATTAATTATGTAATGTTTAAATAGTTACGAATTAACGTTGCTAATTGCTACTGCGCTACCGGCTCAATTTTACGACACAGTAAAATTATTTTTAGCAAACTTTAACTATGTAACGCATACATAGTTTACTAAACTTGTTTGCTGCTTTAACCAATGATAAATACAACGGGGTCCCAGGGGGAAGTGCAGCAGACAACGGGGTCCCAGGGGGGAGTGTAGCAGACAACGGGGTCCCAGGGGGAAGTGCAGCAGACAACGGGGTCCCAGGGGGAAGTGCAGCAGACAACGGGCTCCCAGGAGGCAGCACAGCAGTCAACGGGGTCCAGGGGGAAGTGCAGCAGACAACGGGGTCCCAGGAGGCAGAGCCGCAGTCAACGGGATCCCAGGGGGAAGTGTAGCAGACAACGGGGTCCCAGGGGGGAGTGTAGCAGACAACGGGGTCCCAGGGGGAAGTGCAGCAGACAACGGGGTCCCAGGGGGAAGTGCAGCAGACAACGGGCTCCCAGGAGGCAGCACAGCAGTCAACGGGGTCCAGGGGGAAGTGCAGCAGACAACGGGCTCCCAGGAGGCAGCACAGCAGTCAACGGGGTCCAGGGGGAAGTGCAGCAGACAACGGGGTCCAAGGGGGGAGTGTAGCAGACAGCGGGGTCCCAGGGGGAAGTGCAGCAGACAACGGGGTCCCAGGGGGAAGTGCAGCAGACAACGGGCTCCCAGGAGGCAGTACAGCAGTCAACGGGGTCCAGGGGGAAGTGCAGCAGACAACGGGGTCCCAGGAGGCAGAGCCGCAGTCAACGGGATCCCAGGGGGAAGTGTAGCAGACGACGGGGTCCCAGGGGGGAGAGCTGCAGTCAACGGGGTCCCAGGATGCAGAGCCGCAGTCAACGGGGTCCCAGGGGGAAGTGCAACAGACAACGGGGTCCCAGGAGGCGGAGCCGCAGTCAACGGTGTCCCAGGAGGCAGAGCCGCAGTCAATGGGGTCCCAGGGGGAAGAGCCGCAGTCAACGGGGTTCCAGGGGGAAGTGCAACAGACAACGGGTTCCCAGGAGGCAGAGCCGCAGTCAACAGGGTCCCATGGGAAAGTGCAACAGACAACGGGGTCCCAGGGGGCAGAGCCACAGTCAACGGGGTCCCAGGGGACAGAGCCGCAGTCAACGGGGTCCCAGGGGGAAGTGCAACAGACAACAGGGTTCCAGGAGGCAGAGCCGCAGTCAATATCATATATGATACGCGGGTCCTAGACGCAGTGTATCATATATGATACGCAGTTCCTAGACGGTGTATCATATAGGATACGCAGTTCCTAGACGCAGTGTCGCGGTTCCTAGACGCAGTGTATCATATATGATACGCAGTTCCTAGACGCTGTCGCGGTTCCTAGACGCAGTGTATCATATATGATACGCAGTTCCTAGACGCAGTGTATCATATATGATACGCAGTTCCTAGACGCAGTGTCGCGGTTCCTAGACGCAGTGTATCATATATGATACGCAGTTCCTAGACGCAGTGTATCATATATGATACGCAGTTCCTAGACGCAGTGTATCATATAGGATACGCAGTTCCTAGACGCAGTGTCGCGGTTCCTAGACGCAGTGTATCATATATGACACGCAGTTCCTAGACGCAGTGTCGCGGTTCCTAGACGCAGTGTATCATATATCTCTTAACTTAATTACATTGATTTTATTATTTTTAAATTATATTAACTCAAACACCACTTCTATCGTTTTATAGATATACGCTAACATACATTGCATTTATTTGGTTTTATTTGATGTTTTATTTTGATAACGGTTTGTTTTACTAGTGTCTAAATATTGTTTATGTGTAGTTTTTATTGATTGAATTGTTTTACTAATTGTCTTGTGTCTAATTGTCTGTATATTGTCACTATAATTGCGCTTAGATCAAATTTGTATAGGCGCTATATAAATACATATATATTATATTATTATTATATATGATACGCAGTTCCTAGACGCAGTGTCGCGGTTCCTAGACGCATTGTATCATATATGATACACAGTTCCTAGACGCAGTGTATCATATATGATACGCAGTTCCTAGACGCAGTGTATCATATATGATACGCAGTTCCTAGACGCAGTGTCGCGGTTCCTAGACGCAGTGTATCATATAAGATACGCAGTTCCTAGACGCAGTGTATCATATATGATACGCAGTTCCTAGGCGCAGTGTATCATATATAATACGCAGTTCCTAGACGCAGTGTATCATATATGATACGCAGTTCCTAGACGCAGTGTCGCGGTTCCTAGACGCAGTGTATCATATAAGATACGCAGTTCCTAGGCGCAGTGTATCATATATGATACGCAGTTCCTAGATGCAGTGTATCATATATGATTGATTGATTGATGCGCTTATTGGCGCCATCATCCGGACCAGCCGGCATTTAATTAGACTTCACTAACACAGTTATTATTAATGCATAACAAAACAGCATAATAAAATCATGGATCGTGATAAAAGTATAGTACAGTATTGTTATAGGATAACATTAGACACATACCAACATTATTAACAATCATCATTAAATATATCAGTACAAATATAAATCAATCGATATTTATTGCAATGAGACATTAAAGCTTCCACCTAAAATTGCAAGTAGTTGTGGACCAACCAGGCTTACTTTGTTAGCGAAGGTTAAACCATTTGTAGCATAACAGGCTCTCAGAAAGTTGTAGCTACCAAAGTCTGCAGTAGTTGCTGCACCTTCATCCATCCGTGACCTCAGTTCCTCATTGGAGTAGGTTTAGTTTAGCCTATTAAACATGGATGGAAGGCCTGATGTCTGTCTAGCAATCTCGTATGTGTGACTCAGCCCCATCTTCACGTTATTTGACGCAAGTTAATTCGTCATCAACAAGTACCGCAGATTCTGCTGGAGTGACTCATTTGGACATCGAGATATCCGTCTAATCAATCCAATTGAGCGTTCTGACACAAGATTACTAAGTGAAGATGCACCATACAGCAAGCATAGAGCTGAGTTTGACACACGATTATTACAGTACATGAGACCACGCATGATTTTACGAAACTGTCCATTCAGCGATTCCACTTCAGTATCTGAAAGCATTCCAAAATTAAATTCTAGGCCATAAAGGATACCAGGCACAGCGTCAGCATTCCATAGCCTGGCAATGCATTCCGCAGTTTTACTTATGGAGATAGAAAGTCCAATTTTCTTTAGCTCGGAATCCAGAAGTTCCATCATTTTATCGATGTCCCCACCGCATTCAGCAAATAAAATGATATCGTCGGCATAGTTAAGGATGGAGACACTGCGATTCATAATAATTCTACACCCCAGTCCAGAATTCTTAACAGTCTCAATTGCATCAGAAATATAAAAATTAAACAGGATCGGTGAAAGGATAGATCCTTGCTTAACTCCATTTCTTGGAGTGAAGCTATTGATGTCAACCTCCTCACCAAATTTGAAAAAGAAACGGCCACTGGCACTGAGGTAATACTGCAGAAGGAGTCTACACACTGATAGATTTATAACACTGGATAATTTCTCAAACAGAACTCTGAAGTCAACTGTGTCGAATGCTGAGTCAATATCTGTCTGGCACAAGTACACTGGAGCTCGGCTACTGTTAAAGTGGTATATAATCTCATATGCTAGACTGATAGAAGTGTCACACCCAATGCCTTTCTGGTACGCCATCGACAGCTCATGCGGTTTTATGACACTCCGAAGAAATTCTGAGAGGCAAATCGCTTCCAAGATCTTTGCAATAATATTGACCGTAGACACCTGACGATATGAGGATGGATGAAATATATTTTTGCTGTGACCCTTATAGACATGTAATTATCGTCTCCTCAAGAAGTTGGGGACAATGACCTAGGCGCAACGATGTTCTAAAGATATTGTGGAGAACCCCTACAACAAGAGTTGGATTAAGAGCTAGTAGGTGCTCCACTACTAGTGATGCAGAGTCTGGCGACTTATTTTTGTTCAACGAGAGAATCGCAGTCCTTATGGTTTCCGATGGAATTTCGGGTACAGTTTAGTTGTTACAGAAGTAGTAGGAGAAGCATAGCCCTCGGCTAACTCCTCCCTAGCCTGGGCTACGGGCCAGATCTCAGAGGGCTATTAAAAATGCCAAATTCCGGTGCTAAATTGTGGTGTTTAATGACCATCTGTCACCAACAGTATTCTTACCTTCAACCAATCGCTGCGTATCACCTACGCGTAGCCTAACCTCGCGATGCCCTCCTTACTCCTACAGCTGTTACCTCCCGTCAGTATTGGTTCGCGTCGTTGCATCAACCAACCATAGC